>JAKRSK010006438.1:0-126860 GCA_029891615.1 Natrix natrix natrix | reverse complement strand
GATATGCGACACAGGGGGGGGGTCTTTCATGTTTTGATAGGTTGAACTTGCTTTCGGTGGGTAGGTAGCTGTGTGGTTGTTGGGCGGATTGGCTGGGCCGGGGGGGGTTTTGTGTGGCGGGTGAGCTTTTTTCTTCTTTTTATTTACAATTGCAATTTTCGCGGGGGAGGTCGGACAGTAGTTTCTGTTGTTGACCATACATTCACATTATGTACAGCTAGTTTCAACATTAACAATTAATCTACTTAATACATTGTCTTTCCTTCTGTCCAATCACAATATATGCATTTGTTCCAGTCTTGTCATCTTGTCTTATACAATCATAAAATCTGTTCCATACTTCAAAATATTCTGATTCCCCTTTATTTTTAAAGTTCAAAGAGTGGAGCCTATCTGCTTCTGCACAGGCCAACACTTTCTGAGTATATCTAGCTCTGATGGTGTATTTTCTTTTTTCCAATACTGTGCATAGGTTATTACGCGCTGCAGTTAGTATATGTATAATTAAATAAGTGTACTCTTTCTTAAACCCCTCCGGTATTATGCCTAGGAGAAAAGTTTCTGGTTTAAACATAATTTGTTCTCCCACCATTTGTTCTAAACATGATTGAATCATTTTCCAATTATTTTTTTGCCTCATTGCCGTTCCACCACATATGATAGAAGTGCCTGGTGTTTTTTACACTTCCAACAATTTGGGGCCAAGATTTTTGAACATTTTGGATAACCCGGCTGGGTGGAGATGCCATCTGTAGAACATCTTATAAAGATTTTTCTTTATACGCCAGTAGCCAATGTTAGTTTCTGATTATCAAAGTTTGTGCCCTCTAGCCAATTCCACATTGTGAACCAAAATTTTTTCGCCCCAGGGGGACCAATGGTTTCTTTGACATGTTCTTCCTCTAGTTTATATTCCAACAAGAATCTATTACAGCACTTTGATCAGGTCTGTTTTCTGTCTGGTATCAAAGTTTATCTAATATTGTGTAGTACTTTGGCAATTACCTTCGTTCTTCTCATCACTGTGCAGTGATTGTGTTCTGTAAATAAGTACCACCATGTCATGGTACTCCTTGGTGATGTCATTCTGATACTGGTTTTGATCTCCCCCTGCCTGTTCAATACTCTTTATATGTGACTATATTCTTCCATGTTGATTAAATTTGGGTGTATGTATGCTTCCATCGTAGATAGCCAAATAGGTATTTTAGTATTGGTGGTCATGTTTTAATTTTGTTCCATTATTAGTATCAGAGTATTGTCTGATGTAATGTCTACTAAATATTTGTGTGCAGATCCTTTTTCATACCTGAGGAAGGCATGCCAGCCTGCTTGGAGGTCATGGCCTTCCAATTTGAGTAATCTTTTATTTCTCAGCATTATCCATTCCCTTAGCCCATGTAAGTATGGCCGCAGTATAATAGAGTTCCAATCTGGTACGCCAAAATCCTCCCTTTTCCTTAGTGTCTTGCATAGCCTTAAGTTTTATTCTTGGTTTTCTTCCCTGCCAATATAAATTTCAAAATCAATTGATTCAAATCCTTGAAGACTACCTTTTCTAATTTAATGGAATATTCTGAAATAGGAAAAGAAATTTTGGTAATATATTCATTTTTATAACTGCGATCCTGCCCATCAGGGACAGTTTTGTAGGTTTTTCCATCTTTCTAGTTCTTTCTTAGTTGTATTAATCAAATTCGTTTATAATGTTTTCTTTGATTGGTCACACACCTCGCAGATAATTGTATACCAAGTATTGTAACTTTTTTGACAATTTGGATACCCTAATTTCTTCGTTAACTCCTCTTTCGCTTTTGATGTCATATTTTTTAGTCAGCATTTTGGTCTTTGTCATATTTATCTTTAGACCCGCTATTTTCCCATACTCTGTCAATTCCTCAATGAGTTTCGTAACCAGACTTTTTAGGATCTTCTAGCACAATACACTAGATCGTCCGCAATAGGCCTGTAACTTAAATTGCTCCTTTTTGATTCTAGTCCCTTATCTGTACACTTCCTTTAGTACATTCCATGGCTAGTACTTCTGGGGTTAGTATAAACAGCAGGGGGGATAGGGGGCAACCTTGTTTGTACCTTTCTGGATTACAATACTTTGTGTTAAGTCACCATTGATTATTACTTTGGCTTTTTGGTTTGATAAATTGCTCTGATCGTGTTTATACATTTATCCCCACAATCTCATGTATTCTAATTGGTTGTGCAAAAATTCCCAGTTGACATTATCAAATGCCTTTTGGGCATCTAGAAAGATTAGTGCAACCTGTTTTTTCAATTATGCCACTTCATAATTATTCAAGAATGTTCCAACATAATTCTCATATTGTTTTAATTTGTTCTTCTCGGGGAGGAATCCGTTTTGATCTGTTATGGATGAATGATGTAAGAAATTTGTTTAAAACCGCCTCTGCTATTTGTGAAGCAAAGATTTTTGTAATCTGCATTTAGCATTGAGATTGGTCTGTAGTTTTGTATAAACAACCTGGTCTGTGTCGCGCCTTAGGTAATAATACAGATATTATGCCTCCGTCCATTGATAACGGGTGTCTTCGCCTCTTTCAACACAGCGGTTATAGACTTCCAACAAGGTTGGGACAAGTATATCCTGGAATTCTTTATATATTTCCACAGGCAACCCATCCGGCCCTGCAGCTTTATTATTCTTTTGTCTTTGTATGGCCTTGATTATCTCTGAAGTTTTAATGTCCTCATTGAGCATGTCCTTAATGTCCTCTGGTACCTTTGGCAGATCTGACTTTTCCAAGTACTGTAATATTCCTTCCTTTGTATGGTCTCGGTTTTCTCTATATAATTGTTCATCGAACTCTTGGGTAATCCTTTTCTTTTCCTCTAGTTGGTAGCAGATCTCGCCTTTTTCATCTTGTAGTTTATTGATCCAATTCTCTTGCTTCTGCTTCCTCAACCTATAGGATAGCCACCGCCCCAGTTTATTTGCATTCTCAAAGAAGTTTTGGTTTTCTTTTTTTTATAGATTGTGCCAATTTTGCTTTTTCAAATATAGCCAATTCATGTTTAATCAATTCCATATTTCCTTTTATACTTCTGTTCTGCGGTTTCTTTTGCAGTTCACTCTCTAAATTTCTATACCTTTCTTTCAGCTCTCTTATTTTTAGATTCTCAGTTTTTTTCTTCCTGGCTGTGGCTGATATTGTGACCCCTCTTATAAATGCCTTGGTTGTATCCCATAAGTTTTGTATGGATGTATCTCCTGGCCCGTTTTCTTTGAAGAAAAATCTTAATTCCTGGTTAACTCTTTTATTATATTCCTGATCTTTTAGAATTGATCTATTGAGTAACCAACGATAACTGCCCTTTTGTTTTTTCCAAATAATCCTCATGGGATTGTGGTCAGCCCATAGATTGGGTTCTATATCTATCTCCTTCACTTCCGAAATTAACTCCATCGGCAGCCAGACCATATCTATCCTTGATCAGGATTCATGTCTATTCGAGTAGAAGGTATATTGCTTTCCCTCTGGACATCTTTCTCGCCATACATCATAAAGATTATGTTCTTCAGCCATTTGGAAGAATGACCTTGGCAAAGTTCTCCTAGCTCCCTTTCTCTTCTTTCCACTTTTTTTTATTTTTTTTTATAATTTTTTTTATTGTTTTAATTAGACGGATAACACACACACAAAACACTCTTCAATACGTCTTCCAGCTAGCATGTCGATTGGTTACATTTGAGTTCCGTGCATTACTACAATCATTCTTTATACTTCATTCAAATTAAGTTGTGCATTTTAAATCAAAGAATATACCAACATTCTCCTTTAACTACATTTGTTTGAAAGTACTTTTATCCAAAATCATTCGTATTTATATTATTCAATGAATAAACATTTTAACACCGACAACAATCTATAAGAGCTACCACATTCTGCTTATTTATCGCCTAGGATTCCTATTTCTTTCCTCCATCCACCTATACCATTTATCCCATATCTGATAGAATTCTGATTCTTCTTTTCCCTGGATTTCTTTAGTTAGTTTGTCCATTTCGGCACAGTCCATCACCTTTCTTATTATTTCCTCTTCACTTGGAGTTAGCTTGTTTTTCCATTTCTGGGCATAGGCAATCCTTGCCGCCGTTATTATATGCAATATTAAGTACTGGGTTTCTTTTTTGTATTTTGTAGGCAGTAATCCTAATAAGAAAATTTCCGGTTTCCAATCTATTTTAACTCCTGTTATTGCCTCCAGCCACTTTTGGATCTTTTTCCAAAACTTTTTAGCCTCCTCACAGGTCCACCATAGGTGGTAGTATGTTCCGTGTATCGATTCGCATTTCCAACATTTTGGGGATGTATTTGCCGATATTTTAGCTAACCTTGTTGGTGCTAGGTGCCATCTATAAACCATTTTATACTGATTTTCATTATATGCGACCGAGAGTGTCATTTTTAAGTTTGTTCCCCAAAATTTTTCCCATTTGTCTAATTCAATATTGTGTCCAAAGTTCTGTGCCCATTTTATCATTTGTTCTTTCACAATTTCCTCTTCCATTTTGTATTTCAGGAGAAATTTATAAATTCTCCCTATCAATTTTCTATCTGGGCTTTGGATGATTTTATCCAATTCGTGTGATTCTGTTTCAATGTCATATAATTTGGTATCATTATTGTATTTAGTTTTGATTTGCAAGTAGGTTAACCAGTCCACTTTCATGTTCTGTTCTGCCAATTCTTCAACTGTTTTTAAGTTTCCCTGTCTATCAATTAAGTCTCTATATCTTAGTATTTTGTTCCAATCTATAAAATTTGGGTGAGTCGTCCTTTCTGTTAGTGATAGCCAATTCGGGATTTTCACGTAATGGATTTTTTAAATTCTGAGCCATTTTTGCAATAACGCTCTTCTAATTAAATGTTTTTGAAAGTATTTGTGCGTTTTATTTTTATCATCCCATAGGAAAGTGTGCCAGCCTGCTTGCAAATCATGGCCTTCCAGGGTCAAAATTCTTTTATTCTTTAGCTCTATCCAATCCTTCACCCATGTTATTGATACTGCCAATGTGTATAAATCCCAATTTGGTAATGCTAAACCTCCCCTCTCTTTGCTGTCCTGCAATGACTTTAGTTTGATCCTTGCTTTTCGTCCCTGCCAAATAAACCTAGTGGTTATGTTATTTAATTCTTGAAAGAATTTTTTACCTGGGTTAATAGGTGCGGCTTGTAACAGGAATAAGATTCTTGGTAAAATATTCATTTTGATTGTCGCTATGCATCCCATGAGTGATAGTTGAATATTTTTCCAATTTTCTAAGTCTTTCTTTATTTGTATCACTAATTTGTTATAGTTATCATCTTTAATTGTGGAACATTTTGCCGACACCCAGATCCCCAGGTATTTTACTTTCTTAGCTATTTGCATATTGGTTATTATTTCCAGTTCCTCTTTTTGTTTTTTGGTCATGTTTTTGGTTATCATTTTTGTTTTGTTTTTATTGATCTTTAATCCTGCCACTTCGCCGTATTCTTCTAATTTTTGAATTAATTTCCGACTAGAATCTAAAGGGTCCTCTAGTACAAATACTAAGTCATCGGCATAGGCTTGTGCCTTATATTCTTCATTTTTGAGTCTTAGACCTTTTATTCCCTGGTCTTTCCGGATTTCATTTAGTAAGATTTCCAAAGTCAGTATGAACAGCAAAGGAGAGAGGGGGCATCCCTGTCTGACTCCCTTTTTTATTTCGATCTTCTCTGTTAGTTCTCCATTCATCAGAACTTTGGCTGTCTGGTTATTATAAAATCCTTCTATCATTTTTATAAATTTTTCACCGAATTTCATCTCATCCAATACTGTTATCATAAATTTCCAAACTACATTGTCAAATGCTTTTTGTGCATCAAGGAAAACCAGTACCATTTGTTTTTCTGGGTGCGCCTCATAATACTCTATTATGTCTAGGATGATTCTCGTATTATTTCTGATGTGTCTGTGAGGTAGGAATCCGTTTTGGTCTGGGTGTATTCGTTCATTTAAAACTTGTTTGATTCTTCCTGCCATAATTGCTGCAAATATTTTATAGTCAGAATTTAATAATGAAATTGGTCTGTAATTTTGAATTTCTTGTTGGCTGGGTTCTTCTTTTGGGATTAACGAAATTATTGCTTCTGTCCATGTTTCCGGTATCTTGGCTTTTCCTAAGATTTCATTAAACATGTCTACCCCTAATTCTTCCAGTATTATTTTATTATTTTTGTATAGCTCCACCGGTATTCCATCTGGTCCTGGTGTTTTATTACTTTTCTGGTTTTTCAGAGCTGATTCCACTTCGGCTAACGTTATTGGCCTGTTTATCAGACTCCCTTTGCTCTTTTGAGATTGGGTTTATCTTTGCTTTGTTTAAGTAATGCCTTATTTTATTTTCCTCCATACTGTCTTGTGTGTATAATTTTGTGAAGTATTTATGTATAATTTTCTTCTTTTCTTCTGCTTTGTATTGAATCGTTCCCTTCTCGTCTTTCAATTGGTATATCATCCTTTTTTCTCTTTCATTCTTCAGTCTGTATGCCAGCCATCGTCCCGGTTTATTGGCTTGTTCAAAATAGCTTTTGTCTGGCTGCTTTAATTTTCTGCGCTAATTCCTTTTGATTTATTAGGTTGAGCTTATGTTTGATTATCTCTCTTTTTTCTTTTTTCTTTTTATTCTTTGGGTCTTTCTGGAGTTCATCTTCGGCTTCCATGAGTTCCCTTTGCATACTTTCTTGTTGCTTTTTTTGATTTCTAGCTTTCCTTGCCATATAGGCAATCGTAAGGCCTCTTATGTATGCTTTCATAGTGTCCCAGATATTTTGAATTGAGGTATCTTCTCTTTTATTTATTCTAAAAAATTGTTTTAGTTCTTTCTCCAGCATTTGGGTGTATTCTATTTCATTTATGATGCTTGAACTCATCATCCATCTTTTTCTTCTTCTTTGACCTTTCCATCTTAATTTTATTGGATTATGATCAGCCCACTCATTTGGTTCTATTTCAATTTCATCTACTTGATTGCATAGTCCAGATGAGATCCAAGCCATGTCAATTCTTGATAGTGACTGATGGGGGTTCGAATAAAAGGTATATTGCTTTCTTGTTTGGTGCCTTTCTCTCCAAATGTCATGTAATTTGTATTCGGTTGCCATCTCAAAGAAGGCTTTGGGCAGCATATTTTTTTTGTTTTGTTTTTCTTTTTGCTTTCATAGTCCATTTTTTTGTCCGCTATTGCATTATAGTCCCCAATTAAGCAAATATTTTCGTATTCTAATTCGTTTATTTTGTTGTGTAGTTTCCTGTAAAATTCCTCTTGTTTCTGATTTGGTGCATATATGACTATTAATAGTATCGGTTTTTCTGTTGTCTCTAATTCAATCATTAGTATCCTACCTTCTTCATCAGCGTAGACTTCTTTGGAATTTATTTTTTCCTTTATGTAGGTTGCTATCCCTCTTTTTTTTTCTGCTAGTGTTGTGTATAATTTCCCTAGTTTTTTATTTTCCAATAAGTTCTTAAGTCCCTTCCTGTATGCAGATTATATCTACCTTTAGTTTCTTCAGTTTGTTAAACATCTGCACTCTTTTTTTTTGGTGCGTTCAATCCATTCAAGTTTAATGAGATAACTGTTATTTCCTGGTCCATCCTTAGATGGGGTTTTTCTTGTTACTTCTAGTTTGTATCTGACTCTTCCCTCTTGCACCGCAGGTTCCAGTTTTGATCCACTAGATGTCACCCTCTATTCAGTATCCGTGTTAGTATCAGTCAGTTAATATAACCAGTCCAGCAGTCAGGGGAAGTAAAGGTGGGTGTGAAGTGGGGCCCTCTGATCGTTCCAGAAGAGCAATAAAGAAAAAGTCAGCAAATCCACAACCAGCCCCAATGATGAACAGTTCTTTTGTACTTTCCAAGTCTTTTCAAAAATTCCCAGTCCTATTTATCCATGCCGGGATTTCGCTTCCTCCTCTGGGCTGTTTAGTTCAAGTTATTTACGCTGGCAATTCACAGATCGTAAATCAGCTCTCACAGCTTCTCAGCAAAAGTCTGATAAAAATCCCCTTCTCAGAGCTTCCTTCTTTCCAGCTCACCTTTCTGCCCGGCGTGTGCTGTTGTTTCTCTCTTCTTTGGGTTGTAGTAACGGCTACCTCTGTCCCAGCTGTTCTAAATACTTGCTTCCTTCTTATGTGGCCGCCATTGCTCCGTCCTGACAAAGTGGCAGGGTGCTTCTTCGTCCGTTTAGTGGGTTTCTCCTGCCGCTGGGAGGATTTGCCTTATCGTCCCAGCGTCTTCAGAGTTTCCCCCTTAATCTGTTGGTCCCTACAGGATCGACAGCACTCAAATATGAGCCCAAGCGAAGAAGTTGGAGATAAAGATCAGGAGAGCTCCCGTTCCTCAACTCCAGACACGCTGACGTCACCACAGGAAGTCCTCTTCTTTCCACTTTTATAGTCCCGTTTCGGGTCAACTATAGCATTGAAGTCACCCAGTAAACAAACATTTTCATTTCCCATCTCTCGAATAATGCTATGTAGTCTATGATAGAAATTTTCCTGGCCTTCATTACATGCATATATTACAACCAGTGACACCTTTTTTTGGTTTAACATTATTTCTACAATTAATATTCTCCCTTCCTCATCATGATAAATTAGTTTACTCTGGATCGTGTCTGTCACGATGTTAAAAAGTTTGCTAGGCATGAACTGACATTCAAGAGTTAAACTAAGAAAGCTTTATTGCGCAGGTCATAAAACAAAAAGCTCTTATCTGAAAGTGATTTATTGCGCATGCGGTTACACATTCCAAAATTCTTTTCTTCTTTGTCCGGCTGCCAAGCAGACTTGGCAACCGAAGCTTTCATTATCAAAATGTAAGCAATTAGTTATTTCTGTTTCATTTACTTTTATTATTTTATTATTAAAGTTTGTTTATTAATTAGAATACTTGTCAAAGACTTTTATTTTATTTTTCTTAATATCTCAAAAGATATGCGGAAGGGGGAATCAGCCCGGTCCATTGATCTCAGATTTCTACAGGGCGTTTTTCCCCTGACAGTGTCTTTGACATATAATGCTATTCCTCTTTTCTTTTGGTCAGCTAGTGCCGTGTAAAGTTTACCCAATCTAGGACATTCTAAGATCTGGATCTGTCTTTTAGTCATATGGACCTCTTGCATTGCAATTATATCGTAGTTCAAATGTTTTAATTTATTAAATATTGTTTTCCTCTTCTGGGGTAAGTTTAGACCATTAATATTCAATGATAGAATCTTGATTTCTCCCGACATACTTCTATGTGTATTTAGGTCGTGTGCTTCTTGTTGCCCTTGTTTCTCTCACTTCCTTTGGTTCTTCCCCTTTTTCGTCTAGAACGACTTCTTTCTCCTTTCGTGTCTCCACTGGTTCCTTTTCTCTTCTTATCTGTGCCCTGAGTCCTTGCCTCCTTGCTCCCAACTGTTCTCCTTCGTCTTTCTCATCCTCCTGCCCGACAAGAGTATTGTAAAAATCTTCCGCTTGTTCCATCGTGTCTATTCTGAATCTTCTATCTCTCCAAGTTACCAGTACGCCCTCCGGCATCAGCCATCTGAAGTTAATTTCAAATTTGTTCAGGACAGACGTTAAAAATTGATAGGGCCTTCTTAATTCTCTAATTCTCCTCGGTACCTGTTTTAGAACTGTTAGTTGTCGTTGATTGTAAATTATCGGGTGGTCTCTAGTTCTGTTCAGCACCTCGTCACATATTGATTTTTTTTACAAACTTTACATGGACTTCTCTTGGTAGATTATTCTTTTTTGCGTAGTTTGTCTGTATTCTATACGTCTCGTCAATCTCACTTGCCATCTCATCCTTTTCTATTCCCAAAGCCTTTGTCATAAGGTCTGCCATCGTGTCTGGTAAATCCTCGCATTTTTCTTCCTTTACGTTCTGGAACCGTAGGAATTGGGCTGCGTTCTCTGATTCTAACGTGAGGACCGTTAACTCAAGTTCCTTGTTTGCCTGGATCAGCCTAGAACTCAGCTGCTCCATTTTTCCATCCTCCTTTTCCAACCTTCCTTCTATTACATTTATTCTTTGTTCATGTTTATTGATCTGTTCCTGGAACTTCTCAAATTTATCGTCCATCTTCTGCATTCTCTCCTTTAATTCTACAGTATCATTCCTTATTTTTCTAATATCCTTTTTAAGTTCTTCGTGATTTTTAGCCATTACCCCCTTCATGGTCTGTAATATCATCTGCAATTCCTTAGTTGAATTGGATCTTTCTCTCTGGAGCATATCCTCCGAAGATCTTTGGTTCGAAGGACTGGCAGCCGCTAGGGATGGCTGGGATGCTGGCTTCCTCCCCGTGCCAATTTTTGTTAAATTTGTACTACTTGTCATTTTTTGGAAGAATTGGATCCCTACTTTAATTTTTCTCCAGAACTCCCACTTTCTTCTCTCCCTCGTAACTTTCTCCAGTCCTCCTTCTTTCTTTCTCTCTCTCTCTCTCTCTCTCTTTCTTTCTTTCTTCCTTCCTTCCTTCCTTCCTCCCTCCCTCCCTCCCTCCCTCCCTCCCTCATTCCTCCCTCCCTCCTTCCTTCTTCCTTCCTTCCTTCCTTCCTTCCTGCCTTCCTTCCTCTCCCTCTCCTCCCTTTCCCTCTCCTCTTCCCTCTTCCTCTACTCAATTATCAATTTTAAATAGTGATAGGGGGTAGTAAACTCTATATATCAATAAGTTCGTATGTTATGTGAGAACAGCTGTCATAGGATAGGGAGAGAGTGAGAGAGACTTATCAATTTATCACTGTATATATATATTTCTATTAATCTATTAATCTATTTTATTAACTTAATAAAATCTAAGAGTAAATTGCTTATAGTTATTACTTATATTGTGATCAAACAATCTCCTAAATTAATCAGTACTAATGCCAATAATATCGAAAAGAGTTGGGATTAATAATCTTACAGCAATAACAATAACAATAACAGTATATTCCTTTGATGGTAGTATTATAACATTAATTCCTATTTTTAAAGTTCAACCTTAGATGCGACCCTCCTGTGTTGGATAATTATATGAGAATGTTCTGGGTTCCCCTGCTCCGATAGATCTTCTTTCTCTCTCTCCAGTTGTTTCTATTAGTAGTGTCCAAAGATTAGCCTCAATAATCTCTAGTAGTCAGCTCTCTTGTTATCCAGAGAATATAGTCACCAAAATTCCTGTTTTCTCTTAAGGTATTAAGGGGGGGGGGATTCCAAATTTCGCCAGTAGATGTCGCTCTTCCACTCTTCCAGAAGCTAACCAACTGCAGGCTAACCACAGGCATATGTAGCAAAGTTATAATCCTTCCTTTTCTTCTTCCTTCTTCTTCCTTCAAGCCTTCAAGCCTTGGATAATTAACTCAAATCCCCCTGAGGATATCTGTGTAGTCAGAGTTATTTACAGCCGGCCTTTGTTATGTTAACAAATTAGATTTAGATTCATCTTATCAGACAGTTCAGAGAATAAAAGAAGATAGCCTCTAGCCTTCACTCAGCATATTACTCTCGCCGCTGTAATGGAGGGGGGTAAGAAGCCCCCCCACTTCCTCTTGGAGCCCTTAATCTCTTGAGCTGTTTTGGAATAAAAATACCTTCCACCAAGATCAGGAATCTGTTAAATCACTTGCAACTCCGGCAGCTTCTCTGTAATAAATCCTCACTTGCTTTGAACTGTTGTCAGCCCTCTGGGACGGCCATTAATTGTCGCCCTCTTCCACGCCCGGGGTTATGAAGGAGATTTCAAGCACAGACCATGAATTGCCGTCCTATGTTCGTGCCAAACCAACCTTCTCTCTTCAGTCTTCCCTCCAGGAAGGCTTGGTTTATCAAAATCTTTTCAGCAAACCCCTCTGGACGTTAGATCTGGCTGCTGTTAACGGAGCTCTCCGGCCAAGCAGCCATTCGTGCTGGCAGCAAGCCCCGCCTCCGGGGTCAAGCTGTTTTCCAAAGCACCTGAAGGCCAGACATGGAATAATGGATGGAAACTGATCAAGGAGAGAGTCAACCTAGAAATAGGGAGAAATTTTCTGACAGTGAGAACAATCAACCAATGGAACAGCTTGCCTTCTGAAGTTGTGGAAGCTTCATCACTGGAGGCTTTCAAGAAGAGATTGGACTGCCATTTGTCAGAAAGGGTGTAAGGTCTCCTGCTTGGGCAGGTGGTTGGACTAGATGACCTACAAGGTCCCTTCCAACTCTGTTAATCTAATCTAATCTACAATCTTCAATTGGGGACCCAGCACTGATGCTAGGGATAAGACTATGTTTAGACTACATACAGCAACTTTAACTATTGCGGCCACATGCTTTATGATCAGAGGCTGTTCAGTCACCAAGGTACCAACTTGCCTTGACCACAATAACACCATGCTAGTGTTAGATCGGGTAAAGGAAGGCACAAGAGGCTAGCGATAACAGCTCTTTATTTAGGTACGTGCAGACATCCACTGAGGAGATGGTCGGACTGAACTGTGCAGGTCCAGCAGAACAACACAAAGGCCCACCTCCCTACAGGACTACGTTACCAGTTAGGATGTTCCGTGCAGACATCCACTGAGGAGATGGTCGGACAGCTCCCCTTTTTAAATGGTAGCTGTCCGGCCTTTCAGCCAATCAGGTTGCCCTCTTTTACCGCCGGCAACAGAGGACCTGAGTGGAGACTTCCATTGTCTAGCAGCACTAGAGCGGGAAGTATCTAACACCCCTCCCCTCTAGGATGGAACATCCTAACTGGTGACATAGTCCCGTAGGTAGGTGGGCCTTTGTGCTGTTCTGCTGGACCTGCGCAGTTCAGTCTGCTGGTTGCACTCGTGCAGGTCGGGCAGACCTGTTGTTTCCCCGGACCCACCCAGTGGAACCTCCTGGAATCTTTCACCGGCCCCGGCTGGAACTTCTGGTGGTGGATTGCCCTGGCCCTCATCGAATCCAGATAAGTCACCCGATGTTCTGGGACTATCTGGGGATGTTGAGATTCGGGTCGCGAGGGAGTTATGGTTGGTTGTCTGAGTGGGGAGTTAGTCACTCGGCCGCGTAGCTGGTCGATGTGCCTTCTCCAATGACGTCTCCTCGAGTCTCAAGGAGTAGGATCGCGGGCCAGTAATGCCGACTATGGTCACAGGTACCCACAGCCCCCCCCCCCCTGTGTAATTGTGTGCATATACTGGGTCGCCTATGTTGAATGATCTGAACCTGCTCGTGGAATCAGAGGGTGTTTCTTTTTATTTCTTTTTTTAAAAAGAATTTTATTGGTTTTTAAATTTTTTTGGGGAAAAGGGTAGGTGGATATACCCCCAAAAAATTTTTTGGCAGCTCCATCGTGCTAGAGGTAGGAATCTCTCCAATTCTCACAACTTTTTACAGAAAAAAAACCAAAAGATAAAAGATAAGCAGAAACAGCATCTTATTATACATTGTATCAACCATGTGTTCAATCATCTCTTTTGCCACTTTCTAATATATCAACAATTAGAATGATATTCCAGATATATTTATTTTTGTGACCTGAGTCTTTCCATTATTGTTCCCTCCCCCTGTCCCCAGGCAGAGCTGCAGCCCCTCCCTCCTTCGTGTCTTGTATGTTGTTGCCTTTTTCACTACTTCTTATATTTCCATCCTCTAGGAGGGCACTATGTTTTTTAATGAAGGCCACTGCCTCCACAACTGTGTTAATTCTAATTCTGTTTCCCTCCCAGAAGATCAGCATTCCTTCTGGCAATAACCATCTAAACCAAATTCCCTTATTATATAATTTCTTTGATAAGGAGGAATACTTCCTCCTCTTATCTCTTATTTTTTTGGAATTTGCTTAATAATGGCAATTTCTTTATCTTTATATTTTAGTGCCCCCCCCCCCTCTGAGCCCCTAGAATCTCATCCCTCGTGGTCTTCCTGAGAAATTTAACATGTACTTCCCTTGGAATATTATGTGTTCTGGCATATGCTGAATTAATCCTATAAACCAGATCCATATCCCACCACAACTGTTCTTTATCTCTCTTAATATATTCTGCTAAAATTGTACTCATAATATCCTTAAGATCTTCATCTTCTGTCTCCGATAGGTTCTGGAATCTGAGAAAGAAGGACATTCTTTCAAGTTCTATCTTTACCATAAAATTTTCCAATTCTATATTCCCCTTCTGGACTGCCTTAACCTCCTCCACCAGCCCAGCCGCGCCCTCCTCCAGCACACCAATTCTCTGTTTATTTTCTGTTATTTGTTGCTGCACACTTTTAAGCTCATCTCTAAAATCTGCTGCCTCCTTTTTCAACTCATTTTGTCCCTGCATAATAGCTTGAAACATTTGAGTAACAGATAAATCTTTTGAACTCTCTCCAGTCTTTTCTTGAAAAAATGATGAAATTTTTGTCTGTTGAATCATTGGACTGGATGCAGTAGAGGTCGGTGCCGAGGCTGCTTTGCCTGTAGGTGGTTTTCTGGGCCCCATTGTCTAAGTTCAGAAAGAGTACAAATCTTTTGCAAAAGAAATGGTGTCTGTGAAGCGCGCTGCCGAGCGAGTCCGAGGAGACAGGCAAATCCAAAAGTGAAAATTAACCCTCTGTCACAGTTCCAAGCCAAGAAGTCACTCAAAAAAAAGAGAAAGAAATCAAATAGTCCAAATCCAGAAAGACCACGTAACAGGAGAGGCTCCAAGAGTCCTTCAGGGGGGATAATATAAAGGCAGACTTTCTTCAAAGGTAGTTTCAAAAGGCAGACTTCATTTATAAGTGCGAAGAAGAAGAAGGAAGCAGGGCATCTTGGCTCCTCCTCGGGATCAGGAGAAGAACATTAAAAACTTCCATAAAGCTTTCAAAACAACTCAGCAATCAGCTCTTGCAGTTATGATATAAATCTTTTTACATAGTTAGTTCAAGTGGCTAATTCAATTTTTTGCTCTCTATCTCCATTCCGAGATTGAGAGACAGTCCAAATGCCGCTTTGCCTGAGAGGGGTAGAAGAAAAAAAAGCAACCCCCCTCCAATCTTCCTACTTCAAACAGATTGAATCCACAACTTGTAAAAAAGCTGCTACTCGTCAGTTAAAAGCAATTAAGGAGATTGGAGCGAATTTCTCACCTCCAGCACTTCAGCTGCTGCATGTAGTTAACTCTTTCCTTCCGGAATCCATTCAGAGAAGGTGCTGTTATGCACCCCCTATGCTCCCCGGCTCCTAGGGCGAAACTGGAGACCCCCCCATGGCTGCCGCCTATCTGGGGGGGTTCCAGCAAGCTGCCCCACGGCAGGTGGTCCCTCCAAGACCACCTGTGCTCCTAAAAGGAGCCCACCGAAGAAGCGAACAGCGGACCAACGTCCGTCGACTTCAGAAACCGGAGCAAGAGACGGCGTGCAGGGGTACCGACTCTGAGAGGTTCTTTGCTGTCTCCAAGACTTCGGGTCCGCAATACCCTAAGAATAGGTTTTTCTTCCAAATTTCCGGAACGCCGCTGAGATCGTTCACCTCTAGGAAGACTTTGAATCGCAATAAGTACGCGTCCCAGTCATCTGCGGTGGGGTTGAACGGAGGCGGTTGAGCGTAGATGGCCATCCTGATCTCTCTGGGTTAATCAATTCTCACTGGGAATCCACGATGGCCCTGCTGTTGCCTCTCCTGTGCTCCGGGTGGATGCTGCCGCACGATAAGCTCTCTTTGTCTGGAAGACTTCGCTCTTTGTTCGCCTAATTGCCTTCCGATCCCACCTTCGTCACCAGTGTTAGATCGGGTAAAGGAAGGCACAAGAGGCTAGCGATAACAGCTCTTTATTTAGGTACGTGCAGACATCCACTGAGGAGATGGTCGGACTGAACTGTGCAGGTCCAGCAGAACAACACAAAGGCCCACCTCCCTACAGGACTACGTCACCAGTTAGGATGTTCCATCCTAGAGGGGAGGGGTGTTAGATACTTCCCCTCTAGTGCTGCTAGACAATGGAAGTCTCCACTCAGGTCCTCTGTTGCCGGTGGGAACAGAGGGGAACCTGATTGGCTGAAAGGCCGGACAGTTACCATTTAAAAAGGGGAGCTGTCCGGCCTTTCCGCTAATCAGGTTCCCCTCTGTTCCCACCGGCAACAGAGGACCTGAGTGGAGACTTCCATTGTCTAGCAGCACTAGAGGGGGAAGTATCTAACACCTAGTTTAAAGATATTGAAGAGTATTGGGTCTAAAACAGAACCCTGTGGTTCTGCACTGCTTACTTCCCTTCACACTGAGATTATTACCTTCATTTATAGCACTCCCGACCAGTGCTTCCCACTAAAATGTGATATGTGGCATTGGCAGTATCATTAGTTGCAGTTCCAGGGCTGCTGTGTGCATTTCTAGGAATATTAACAGCTTGTTGTGCACCCTGGCTAAAAGTCTCCATTCAACCTCCCAAGCTCTAGATGCTTTAATCAGAGAGCTGAGACAGGTCATAGAAGCGACACTTGAGAATAGGGCAGCCATTGATTATCTATTACTAAGACACAGTCATGGCTGCGAAGAATTTCAGAATACGTGCTGCTTCAACCTGACTGAAAACTCACAGCTCATAGAAAACAACATAAAACACACAACATTGGCACAAAACATTGGGTACAATAAATTTCCCTTCAACTTAACAGGACTTTTTTCCTGGTTACCAGACTTTCATTGGGTGAAAATTCCTGTTTTCAGGTGTGATTTCTGAACAGCTGGCACAATAGATAAGGAGCCAAAACTGACAAGATTAGATCAGGAAGACAAAACACCTAGGATTTACATTTCCCCTTTTTGCCTTTAGGGCCAGTCATGACCCCTTGGACCACAACAGAAATATCACAACAACAATAAAAATATTAAAGGACACATTTTTACAAAGATGCAGACATCTCAATTACAAAGCCCCCCAAACATATAAAAACTCATCTACTCACCAGACCAATTTGCCAGCTGCCCCCAGGAATACTTGCTGTTGTCACTGCTGTTACTGGGCCAATAAACCTCCTTTCCTAGCAGCTTGCCTCACATCTTCTTTCTGCTTACCACATCATGTCCTGGCTGGAAGAGTGGACCCGATCCTTCCAACAATGGCTGAAATATTACAAAACAATAAAGATTGGGGAAACCCTGTTCTTGTTTCCCTGTTTACCTTTATTGACTGCACTATGCTGCAGGAGGCCGTGGAGGCTGAAAATGGGCTGTGGGGGTGGGGTGGGGGCTGGCTTTGATATTTCCAGTCCAGCCCCATGGGCCAGATTTAAGCACCCCACAGGCTGGTTCTGGCCCATGGGCCTTGAGTTTGACACCCCTCCTCTAGAGTGAAAGGCACCCCCTGGTGGTCAGATTTGATGGGGACCCCCAACAACTGGGATTTTTCCTCACACACATGCTGTCCCTTTGGGGAGAGGGGGCGGTATAAAAATCGAAATAAAAGTAAAGGTAAACCTACAGACGGGTATGGGAGAGACCTCCCCACAGAAGGAGCCAAAGTCAGGCTCGTCATCTTAGCCCTGGAAGGGGTGCTGCGAGCAGGATGGTGACCCTCCACAATGCAGATGCCCCAGAATTTTGAAACTTCAACCATTTTATGATGGCCCTGAGACGGAGATTTCAGGACCCCCTAGCTGACTGAACGGTCAGAGACCACATCAGGCACGTCAGGCAAGAATGCTGACCAGTGGCTGAATACATAGAAGAATTCTGTGACCTGGCCTGCTGCGTGGATTGGCCAGAGGAAATACTGGTGAGCTGGTTCAAGGATGGGCTCAACGATCACCTATACAACACCTGCGTAGCCTGCAGAGCCCCAGTCCACCTGCATGACGGGTACATTTTGGCTGAGGAAGCTGAAATTGATCAAGTCCAGAACCAGTGCTGCGTAAGTCACACCTAGAGAAGGTCCCCACCCGAATGAAGAAGGAAGATGGCCAAACCTCACTCTGCCCCACCACGCTCGACTGCCTGCTTCAACTGTGGAAAGGAAGGCCATTGTGCATCTGACTGTCATGCAAATGTCCCTGCCTGAAAGGGAGAGAAGCAAACCTCAGTAAGGCCCGCAAAACCACCACCGCATCCCAGGGACACTGCTTTGAAGAGCTGCATGGTCGTGGAGTTCCTGCCAGATTCCCCTCCGGTGCCTGGAACTCCAACCCCTCCAGCAGAAGAACCTGACCACCTGGGGAATGACTACGATGACCCATTGGTAACTGGGACTGTTGAACCCAATTAATTCTCCATAGAACTATTAATCCCACTAATGGGGAGAAAAGTAAGAGTTAAAGCATTGTTGGACTTGGGGTGCACAAGGAACCTAATAAGTCCTACTTTAGTTGGAAGACTGGGGATCCGACTAAGTCCATTAAAAACTCCAGTTTCTTTTTACCAATTCGATGGGTCCATTGTGGGAGGCACCCCAGCCACGTGTGCTACTGAACTGCTGGAGCTCACCATGACAACCCACTCCAAAACCACTGCTTTCATTGTGACGTTGGGAATGGAGTGGCCTCTAATTTTGGGTTTAACCTGGATAAAAACATGGAACCCGAGGGTGGATTAAATGGAGGGGAACCTCTGCTTCCCTAACAGTGAACTGGCCCAGAGGGAGGAGCCTTACAAGGTGGGAATGTCACACCATGAGGAAGAAGCTGCTGCCATGATGCATGGACCCCTACAGGGCATCCACAGGGAGTCCCGAGACTTAGTGGAGGTGTTTAGTGAAGCGGCTTCAGAGAAACTCCCTCCTCATAGACTCACAGACTGTGCCATGGAGCTTCTACCGGGGGCTAAACTACCTAAGTGAAAAATATATGCCATGACACCTCAGAAGCTGGATGAACTGCGCCAATTCATAGATAAAAACCTTGAGCACGGCATCATTGAACCTGACAGACCCAAGTTGGCCGCCCTGGTACTGTTCCAAGAGAAAAAGGATGGCTCGTTACATCTATGTGTGGAGTATGGAAATTTGAATGCTATTTGCAAGGAAAATGTGTACCCCCTACCTCTGATGAAGGACATGCTGGCCCATTTAGCAAAGGGCAGGATTTTTTCCAAATTAGATTTAAGGGAAGCTTATTACTGGATCCAAAATTGGGAGGGGGATGAATGGAAAACAGGTGTGGATTGACCACAAGAACGTAGAAGCTCTCGACTTCCAGTTGTATTTTCGCCACCTTCGGAAGCCTTATCCGCAAGCTCTGCAGTCAGCTCCAACCTCTCCCTGTTGGAGGGTCCAAAGTCAGACCATAGGCACCCTGAAGAGGTGGCGAAGTAAAGGGGGACTGCCTGGCAGGTCAGGGAGAGCTGCATCTCTCCTCCCTGACTTGAAAAGCCCTCTCATCTGAAGATGAGGAGCAGTGGCATCCAAAATGGCTGCCATGAAGCCGGGGACAGGCTGAATACCGAAGACTGTGCTGGAGAGGAGAAAGTGAATGGAGTGTGATCTGGGTGAGAAAAAATTTTTTTATTGGAAGTTGAGCCCAGAAATCCAAGGGGGAAGCATATTTAAAGCTTCTCCAAGGGTTCCAAATAACATCCAAAATTAAATCAGAGTCCAAGGCAAAGTATTGCTCAAAGTTCCAATTTATTAAGAGAGTCGTGTTAGCACATCTGGGAAAACCCGAATCTGAACTTCCTGGGTTTTTCCCACCCAATTGAGAGTTCAGGATCTTGCCCCACGCCCACAAGTCCATCGCATGGTCCAATCTTCCACTGCCATGCTGGCAGTTCCACCCATCCAGTTCCGGTCAGGTGCAGAGGTGTAGAGACAAAGGATGACCTTGGATTCTAGAAAGGAATTTTATTTTGACATCACATTCTACTCCTTGCTATTCCCCCTCCCAATTCCCCACTAAGGAAACAGCATAGTAGTATAGAATATTAGTGTGGCAGGCCAAAGATCCCAAAAGGAACTGGCTGCAGGCCTGACACTATTTCTTGAAGCGGAGACTGGGCACACAGGGAAAATACCAGAGAATTGAAGGAAAAAATATGTTTTTTTAAATGATAAATAAAAACTTGGTTCTCAAAGTTAAAAGATGTGATATTGAGAGCATTTTAAAATGCTGGAATTAAAGTCCCAAATTTCTTTTTACAAATATTGCCAAATTATTGGATTTATAATTGAAAAATAATTGAAATTGGAACTGTCAACAATATTGCAGAGAGGCTGAAGCAGACATAAGCAAGACTGCCACCTGCTGATGAAAAGGGAAATATGCAAGCTTGGAAATAACTATTCAAAAAGAGTGAAAATATTTGTTGGACACAGACCTACTCTAAGACCACTAGAGATTTGATTATTAACTAAGGAGTTCAGTTAAGAGCCCCTGAACATCATTGAATATTATTGAACATATATAGTAATTTGAAGAGTTGTGGATAACCTCCTGGTGAATTTAAATTGTTTGGACTGACTTTTGATGAGACGTTTAAAATTGTGACTTGGAAGTTTGGCTTTTTGAATTAATGAATTCTGGACAGTGGACTAAAAAAAAAGATTGACTAAACACAGATGCAACACAAGATGGAAATGAGAGGGACCTAAACAGAATGGAGCTTTTTCAAAGCACTGAGAAAATATTTGACCGTATAGACCAAAAATTGGGAAATTTAATACAAAGAATAATGGACAAGGATCAGGACAAGGAAGAATGAATGGAGCTGCAGAAGAAACAGAGAGGAAAGCGGAGAGAAATCAGCAAGAAGATAACAAGGAGGAGATGTTACCAAAACTAATAGTGATTAAGGAACTAAAAAAGGAGAGAAATAATGTAAAAGACCTAAAAAGGGAATGGGAAAAATGGGAAGAGAACTGGGGGAAAGAGATAGGAGGTGGAATGGATAGTTCTGGAATTAGACAGTGGGAAAGCGTAGAGTTGGGAGGAAAAGTTAGATTGCATAGTCAAACAGAGGGAATAAAAGACCTAAGGGACAAATATAGGAGGAAAACTAAAAAGAAAATAAGATTAAAGTTTCGGATGCAGGTAAGAGTTAATGGATAAGGGAAAATAGAGCAAAATAATATTTTTGTGAATATATTTTAATAATGTGTATTAGTATTAGAACTATACAGGTTGGATTATTATTTTATCAGTGTGATAGATATCAGGATAATATTTTAAGATAAATGGATATGAAGAATTGGAAAAATTGATTTTGAATGACTGTACTACTAAATATGTATAAAAATATGAACAACAGTGGAAGGTTAGAACTTAACAATGGTCAACTAATTTATTTATTTATTTATTTATTAAACTTCTAGACCGCCCCCTCTCCCCAAAGGGACTCAGGGCGGTGTACAGGTACAAATTTAAAAACCATACACTCGATAATATACATAACTAAAATTGAATTAAATATCCCCTGTACAAATTTATAAGAATTAAAAACTTAAACCTTAAAACCAAACCATACAATTTAAAAATACAAACTGAGGAGGGAAAGCTGGAATTAGGCCAGGCCGGCTAGATGAAACAGGTGGGTTTTGAGTTTCCGGCGGAAGGAGCGGAGGTCCGTAGTCGTTCTAATGTCAGGGGGAAGGTCATTCCAGAGGGTCGGGCCCATCACAGAGAAGGCCCTTCCCCTGGGCGTCGCCCGCTGGCACAGCCTAGTGAACGGCACCCGGAGGAGTCCCTCTCTGTGTGAGCGAATCGGCCGAAGGGATGTATGGGGCAGGATACGATCCCGCAAGGATACGATCCCTCCTGTGCCATGGAGCGCTTTGAAGATGATAATCAACACCTTGAAACGCACCCGAAAAGCCACAGGCAGCCAGTGTAGCTCGCGCAGGAGAGGTGTTACGTGGGAGTATCTAAAGACTCCCGAAACTACCCGCGCGGCCGCATTCTGAACCAACTGCAGCCTTCGGGTGCATCTCAAGGGGAGCCCCATGTAGAGAGCGTTGCAGTAGTCTAGCCGGGACGTCACAAGCGCATGAGTGACTGTGCGAAGGGCACTCCGGTTCAATAGGGGACGCAATTGGCGCACCAGGCGAACCTGGTGAAACGCCCCCCTGGCCACGGCTGTCACATGGTCGTCCATTGACAGCCGGGTATCTAGAAGGACGCCCAAATTGCGTACCCGATCCACGGGGGCCAGATGTTCGCCCCCAATGGCCAGTGATGGAGTAAGCTGGTTGAACCGGGGCGCCAGTAGCCACAGCCACTCAGTCTTGGACGGGTTGAGCCTGAGTCTGTTACTTCCCATCCAGATCCGTACGGCTTCCAGACACCGGGACATCACTTCGATGGCATGGTTGGGGTTGTTTGGGGTAGAGATGTACAGCTGGGTGTCATCCGCGTACAGATGGTAATCTACCCCAAACCCACGAATGATCTCGGCCAGCGGCTTCATATATGCATTGAACAGGAGAGGCGAGAGGACCGACCCTTGTGGCACCCCACAAGTGAGCGGCCTCGAGGTCGACCTCTGCCCCCCTGCCAATACAAATTGGGCTCGGCCAGAGCTGTAGGAGGATAACCACCGCAAAACGGTGCCCCTCACCCCCAACCCCTCCAGTCAATGCAATAGGATACCATGGTCGATGGTATCAAAAGCCGCCGAGAGGTCTAATAGGACCAGGATGGAGGAGCAGCCCCCATCTCTGGTCCTCCAGAGATCATCCACCAACGCGACCAATGCCGTCTCCATGCTGTGGCCGGGCCGGAAACCGGACTGGTGCGGGTCCAGATAATCAGTTTCCTCCAAGTGGCGTGGAAACTGTTGTGCCACCACACTCTCTACAACCTTCGCCAGAAAGCAAAGGTTGGAGATGGGATGGTAGTTGGCTAACAAAGCTGGGTCTAGAGAAGGCTTCTTGAGGAGGGGCCTCACCACTGCCTCTTTCAGGACAGCCGGCAGGAACCCCTCACTCAAAGAAGCGTTGTCTAACTCCTGGAACCAGCCTCGTGTGACCTCCCAGGATGCCAGTACAAGCCAGGAGGGACATGGGTCCAGTAAACATATGGGGGCTCGCAGTCGCCTATGCAACCTGTCCATATCGTCGGAAGCAACAGAGTCAAATTCCTCCCAGAATGGAACCTCATGACCTGCCTCCGACGTTCCCTCCAGACCACTAGTAGGGACCAACACGCTTCGAATCTGAGCGATTTTGTCCTGCAGATACTCCCCAAATTCCTCTGCTCTACCCTGCAAAGGGGCTTCCCACGGCCTCTGTTGAAGGAGGGAGCGGGTTACCCCAAACAGGGCGGCAGGGCGGTTATCTGCGGATGCAATAAGAGTGGCACAATACTGACGCTTGGCCACTCTTAACGCCACTAGGTAAGTCCGTAAATGGGCTCTCACCTGTGTTCGGTCAGATTCAGAGCGTGACGATCTCCATCTGCTCTCTAGGCGTCTCTTGTGTCGCTTCATCACCCTCAGCTCCTCGGTAAACCAAGGGGCCTGGGTGGTTCGCTGCCGCAAGAGAGGCCGCAAAGGGGCAACCTGGTCCAAGGCCCCGGTGGCCGCACTGTTCCATGCAGTCACTAGGTCCTCCATCCGGGTGCGGGTCAGGGCTACAGGAAATGGCCCGAGCTCCGTCTGGAATCTGTCAGGTTCCATCAGGCGCCTGGGGCGGAACCATCTTGGACATTCCGGTTCCGCCTCCCCGCAGTGGTGAGTAGCGGCGGGAAAGTTGAGCCGGAGAAGTGAGTGATCTGACCATGACAGGGATGTGATGGCTAAATCCTCTACTCCCAGATCACTCCTCCACCGGCCAGAGACAAAGATAAGATCCAGTGTGTGTCCTCATGTGTGGGGCCCTGAATTATTTGGGTCAGGTCCATGGCTGTCATGGAGGCCATGAACTCCCGAGCTACCTCGGATGACTCCCCTACCGATGGCAAGTTAAAGTCGCCCATGACCAACAGTCTGGGGGTTTCAACTGCCATCTTGGCGATCACCTCGAGGAGCTCGGGCAGGGCTGCTGATGCATAGCAAGGAGCCAGGTATACAATCAGCAAGCCCAACTGCCTCCCTGGGCCCCACTTCATGCACAGGGACTCACAACCGGTTATCTGTGGCACAGCGGTCTCTCTCGGCTCAAGAACTTCCCTCACAATGACCGCTACCCCACCACCCCTGCCTAGTGCCCGTGACTGATGAAATGCACGGTAACCTGGTGGGCACATTTCCACGAGAGGGAGACCTCCCTCATGGCCCAGCCAGGTCTCCATAATTCCTGCCAGGTCCGGCTCCCCCTCCGACACCAAGTCGTTAATGAGGGGGGCTTTGTTGACAACGGACCTGGCATTGCATAACATCAGTCTCAGGCCCTGGCTCTGTAGGTCCTGACCACTTAGATTGCGGGGGTTGGGACATATGACCGGCCGTACCCAACGACCACGGTCTCCCCACCAGTGATGAGATCTCTGTCTACCCTCGCACCCGCCCCTCCCCACAACCGTTGGAATGGAAAAACCCTCTTCTGGAGTATCGCTACTCCCCCCCCCTTAACGGCTCCGCTCACTTCCTTGCCAACTCCACCTGCCGGCTTGGCACTGGTCCCTCCCTCAGCCTGACTAGCCCCTCCCCCACCCTAGAACCCCCTAAAAGACGAATCAAAAATTTGGATAAAAACCCCCTAAGGCTACGCCTCGCCCACCTCTCTAGATTAATGTATCCCTCATCAAGGTGGGCCCTCGTAAGAGCAGAGGGCCAGACCTGCGCGAGGGGGGACTCCCGCAGTAGGATTAGGTCTGCCCTTGAGTATGTGACGGAAACACACATGCAGGTTAATACACAGAGAGATAACAATTCACAAGAACAATTTGTAGGAAACACAATATTGTTTGAAATCTTTCTTTGGTTCCTGATATTGAAAGTGGGTGGGTCAGAAAAGTGAGTGGGTCGCTTGCCACGAAGTTTGCCAATATCGCCAGCTGCTTCTCCTTGCCCCCAAAAACCTTGGTGTCGTCCGTACGGCTTTTCTCCCAAAATGTCTCCCTGTGACTTTAAGAAGGCCGAGCTCGGCCAGAGGAAGCGCCAGCGCCATGGCAGCTGCTTGTTTCCTTGAAACCAAGGCTCCGTTTGGTAGCAAGATCTTTTTGGCAGAAACCTCCCTGGAGGGAAGGGACTGGAGGAGCTTTAAGAGGAGAGACTGAAGGCTGAAGTCCAGGGTCTCCAGGGACCTTTGCAGGATCAGGAAAGGAGAAGCGACAGAGAAGCCCCCAGGGACGGGGGCAGCCAAAGTCCAAGGAGAGGCTGGGGGTGGGGAAGCAGAGAGGAAAAGATGATCCTTGCAATATCCTGGATATCCCTGGGGCTGCCGCTCCCTCCCATGTCCTCCATGGCGAAGAGAAGGAAGTCTCGCCTTGGTCCCTAAAGGAACCCGCCACTGGATCCACGAGGGTCGTCAAAGGGGCACAGAGGCCCCACCTTTCAAGGAAGCCACCCACTGTCAACCCCACCAGGTAAGACCAGGCAGGAAACGTGGAGACGCTCAAGTCATCCAGGTGGAGTTGGCTGGAAGTTGAGTCAGGGAAACTGGGCCTCTTTTCTTTCTTTCTTTCTTTCTTTCTTTCTTTCTTTCTTTCTTTCTTTCTTTTATTTTCTTTCTTTCTTTCTCTCTGTTTCTTTTTTCCTTCCTTCCTGTCTCCTCTTTCTTTCTCTTTCTTTCTTTCGTCCCCCCTCTTCCTTCCTTCCTTCCTTCCTTTCTTTTAAAACTTTCACTGGTTACCCAAATAGGAGGTGGTGACCCTTGGAGAGAATCCGGATTCAAGGTTCTAAGTAACAGTGACAAGAGTTGGAAGGGACCTTGGAGGTCATCTAGTCCAACCCCCTGCTCTTGTAGGGGAGCTATACTCTTCCTGATCGATGGCTGTCCAGTCTCTAAATATATATTAATCTAAGCATGTGTATTAATAGTAGAAGTATATGGATTGAAGAACTGGAAAGAATATGAATAGAAGTACTCTAAATGTATAAATGATTGTGATTGATACTAAAACTGTATAAGGAGATATTAACTAATGGAAGAATGAAGGATGGAACTTTGATTTAACTAAGGAAATATGAACAACAAAATAGGTGGAAAACATGTCTTTGAATATTATAGCAATATGAAAGGGGGGAAGTTAAAATAGGGATAGAAAATAGTGAATAATAATAATAATAATAATAATAATAATAATAATAATAATAATAATAATAATAATAATAATAATGGTATGTTAAGATATACAAAAGGACAGAAAGATGGTTCAGAAATGAAAGGTGATAATGAAAGGCATGTATAAATAATATGAAATAATGGAAATGAAATGCAATATTTAGGAATAATAAGACTAGAATAGAAAGTTTGAAAGCTATACAAGCCTGTCATGACTCCAGATTAGCTGGTCACTTTGGTTTTGTGAAGACTTTACACCTACTAAAGCGGCAACTCTGGTGGCCTTCATTGAAGAAGGATGTGGAAAGCTATGTAGCAAGCTGTCCCATTTGTGCTGCTGCTAAACACAGGCAGGGAAAGACCCCTGGTCTACTCCAGCTGGTGGCAGACCCTTCAGCACCCTGGAGAGAGATCTCCGTGGATTTTATTGTAGAATTGCCTGAGAGTTCCGGGAACACAGTAATTTGGGTTGTCATGGATCTCTTTTCGAAGCAGGTCCATTTCATACCATGCCAAAAGATTCCTACAGCAAAAGCCTTAGCAAAACTATTTTTACTACACATCTATTGTTTGCATGGTGCACCTCAACGCATTATTTCACATAGAGGGGTCCAATTTACCTCCAAGTTCTGGAAAGCCTTCTTGGACCTTCTCGGAACCAAACAGTGGCTTAGTTCTAGTCATCATCCGCAAACGAATGGGGCGACGGAACGAACTAACTTGGTTCTAGAGCAATACCTGCGTTGTTTTATTAATTACCAACAGGACAACTAGACCGAACTACTACCTTTTGCAGAAGTTGCCTATAACAATGCTGTACACACTAGCACTGGATTTACCCCTTTCAGAGTAGCCACAGGGCAAGAATTTAACACCATGCCAGAAATGCCCTCTTTGAAACAGTGGATAACTCACCTGCAAACCACCTGGCCAGTTGTCCGCAATGCACTAGACGAAGCCAGAGCTGCCTATAAGACCCAAGCTGACAAGAAAAGAATTGAACCTAAGCCTTACAGGGTGGGTGACAAGGTCTACCTCTCCACCAGATTTCTGAAGTCCTTGCAACCATCCAAAAAGTTAGGTCCTAAGTATATTGGCCCTTTCCCCATCATCCATGTCAGAGTGTGCACAGTGTGACTATGTGAGAAAAACCAGGAGCAAATACAGTAAACAGAGGTTTGCATTTAAATAGTGGTTGTATCTGCAAATAATATATACACACACGTACTTTAGTCAGAACTCAAACAAACAGCAATCAGCAATTACAGCACGGAAGCACAAACACACACAGAGATACACCCTAACAGGGCATCTTCTTATTACAGGCTCTTTAAGTGATATCAGCCCAAAAGCCTTGCTGGCTCATTCCTAGCATTACATCATTGTAGCAGCTGGTCAGCTCTTAAATCCTTACCCTGACACTCCTCCCATTTAAAGCTGAACAGCTTTAATCCAAATGCTTTAACATATTCCTGATGCTTGTTTACATTTACAGGCTTCATTAACATATTGGCTAAATTATGGTCAGTGGAACATTGCTGTAATCTTATCAATTTATCCTTTACAGCCTCCCTAACATTACAATATTTGATGTCTACATGTTTACTCCTGCTTCCGAGGCATTCTCCTGTTGCCATCTTTATACATGCAACATTGTCTTCAAATACTGGTACAGCTTCCTTTACATTCACATTTACATCCTTGAACAATTGTACTTACCAGGTTATTTCAGAACATTTTTTCTTTGCATAAATCCCTGTGCAACTAACCGTGCCTTATACTGCAGTTCATTGTTGTATGACACCTTTTTATATACCCATTTACACCCCACTGCCTTTTGTCCTTCTGGTAATCTCGTGGGTGTAAAAACCTGATGCACATTCATAGACTCCATTTCACTGTCCATAGCTTCCTTCCATTTCTCCTGTTCTGCCTTAGGCAATGACAACATCTCTTGGTAATTATGGGGTTCATACTGAACACTCTATACCCTAACCCCACTTGCAGGGGTATACTGTTATTACTACTTTCAGATCTCCTTGGTATCATCTGTTCCTGAGTTTCTGTGCCTTTTCTTTTTATCTCAGGTCTATCCACTTCTATATCTACTTCTGTCCTGCTTTTCTTTCTCTCCTTCATCGGACTTTGCATAGCTTCTCCTTCTGGAGAACTCATGCTATGCATTGACATGAACACCTCAGAATTAGCATGCAACCTATTCCAATTATTTTGTTCTGCAAAACTAGCAGATCGTGAAATTACCACCTTTCTGGTTCCATCTGTGAACCTACACCCTTTTTTATTTATTGTTCAAATTTTATTGATTTTAAAAGTTTTACAGGGAAAAGGGTTATAGAACATTTTGACAGCTACATCGTGCGGGGGGAAGAAGCCCCCCCAGGTCTCACAACTTTTACAAACAAAAATAGAAAAATATCAACATTTACATAAGTATTAGCAGTTTTGAGTTTAACACAAAATCATCAGTATGTTTCAATCATTTGTTTTGTATCACTTCCATAAAGGTACATTGTAACAACAATTGCAATAATGTTTCAAATCACTTTTGTGATCTGAGTCTTCTAGTTGTCGCATCCTCCCCCCCCCCCGTCCACTGGCAGAGCCTCAGCCCCTCCCTCCTTTGTTTCTTGTGTAACATCCCCCATGTCACCTAAGAGAGCACTGTGTTTTTTAGTGAAAGCCTCTGCTTCCACAACTGTGTTGATTCTAATTCTACTGCCCTCCCAGAAAATCAACATGCCTTCTGGTAACAGCCACCTGAACCAGACCCCATTATTGTATAAATTTTTTGCTTTTTTTTTCATCTCGTCTCTCATCCCAACCACACCCTCCTCCAGTACACCTATCCTCTGTTCATTCCGTGTGGCTTGCTGTTTCGTCTCTCTGAGCTGTTCATTTAAGTCCTGCAGTTGTTTTTTGATTTCGTCCTGTCCCTTTAAGATGACTTGAAGCATCTGATGAATAGAAAAATCCTTTGCACTCTCTTTAGAGGCTTTAGGTTGTAGAAAAGATCCCAGTTGTGACTGGTGAGCAATGGGGCTGGACGTGGAAGATGTTGGGGCCGATGAGGCCTTACCAGGCGGTAACTTCTTTGGGCCTGATACAAAACTAAAGCAAATAGGTGGGTCAAAATATTCCAAATCCAGGGGAAAAACGTATTTAAAGAGGCTCCTGGAGATCTCTGGGGTGGGAATTAGTTGAAAGCCATAAAGTTTTCCAAGGGAGAAGTCTCATTCATAAAGATATAGAAGAAGGAGGAAGTTGGCCATATTGGCTCAGCATACAGGTGGTCAGGAAACAACAAAATCAAAGTTCTCATAGATAGTTTAGAGAAGAATCAGCTCAGCCATCCTTTCTCTCACAGTTGTAGTCAAGAAAAAAAAATTCCCCCATTATTTAAGGGAAGTGAAAGTAGATTTTAAACTTTCTCTCTCCCCCATAAAAGGGAGGGATTTTCCAAGTGCCGCTTTTCCAAGGGGGGTGGAATTTCCCCCCCCTCCAATCTGAACTCCTCCAAGGGTTGAAACAAAGTCCCCCCCAAAAAACTGCAGAATAGTCCAAAAAGTAAAGACAGTAAAAGACCTGGGGAGACCCCTCACATCACCGCGCTTAATTGTTTCCTTCCAGGCTGCGTTCGGCGAAGCGCGCGGTGGCATTCTGCGTGCTCCCTACGCTCCCCGGCTCCTGGGGCAAAGCTGGAGACCCCCCCCTGTGGCCGCCGCCGTTCCAGGGGGTCCCAGCAAGCTGCCCCTACGGCAGGGCGCCCCTCCAAGGCACCCTGTGCTCCCCCTGGACTTCAGGGGAGCCCACCGGAGCAGCAAAAAGGTGGACGCACGCGTCCGGCACCTTCAGCTGCCGGAAGTCATCTCCTGAACCTACACCCTTTTGAACCTGGCTCATAACCAACAAACCTAAGCTTCCTGGAATTTTTCTGTCCTTTTCTCCTGGTGCCTTTAGGACTATGTACCCTGTCAGGGTGTGAATTCTGCCCTGGAAATTAATGAGTATGGATCTTGGCATATACTTGAAGTATACTTTTGAAATAAGCAAAATAAACCCGAGGCATAATCTAAGAAAAACGTTTTATTGTAAATAAAGTAAAAATATAAACTTACTAAGCTAATTGATTACATCTTGGCAGAGAGTTCCTGTCTGCCTTAGCATACAGACAAAGGAAGAAAGTAAAGTGAAGGTATGGAATGTATGACATGTGCAGTAAATCATTGCTGATAAGAGACAGTTCATTCTGCCGTATAACTCAGAACGTGGGCACAGCTGGCAGACCAAATAAACGCAGTGACATACCCATGCATAACTACCAAATGTCCTTAGGTGAGCCAATGAAGGTTTTCTTCCATATAATAGGAAATATAGAGTTTCATTCATAGCAACACTCCATATCCTGTTTAATATATAATTCACTGTGTTCATGGCTTCCCCCCAGTATGCTCTACTCATTCCTGCATCTGCTAGCAGTGAGTCTTTCATGGTTTGTAATAAGCCGTTCCGTCTTTCAGCCACTCCGTTTTCAGCTGGCGAGTATGGACTCATACATTTATGACTTATACTTAAACTCCTTAACCATCTTTGGAAACTATCAGACACGAACTATGTTCCCCTGTCTGTTTGCAACTGGCATACTTTACAACTATACCTTCACTCCACAAGTCTTATCCATTGCTTGAATTGTTGCAATACCTCTGTCTTGCTTTTTAGCAGATAACAAAATCCGTATCTAGTGTAATCATCCACTATGACTAGGGAATACCTAGCTCCTTCTAGAGAGGGTGTCATAGGGACAATCAAATCAGCATGTACTAACTGAAAGACTGTTTGCCTTGAGCTTTTCTTACTCACAGGATACACCCTGGACTTTGACTCTTTACAAACAGTGCAAATCTAAGTACATCTTGCATTGCTTTAATTTAAGTCCCTCAGCTAGGTCTGGCATCTTCTGCAGTACTCTAAAACGTACATGCCCCAATCTCCTGTGCAATAAATGTACACAATTGTCATATGTGGGAGTGTTTGTAAGTGTTCGTGCACAACTATTCTCTTGCCTTCCTAGTATGTACAGACCATCCTGCTTAACCCCTCATGCACAAATTCTTCCACCTTTCCTTATGGAGTATTGTCCTCCAGCAAACAGTATTTCATACCCTTGGCTTTCTAAACTGGAAATACTCAACAGATTATGATATAATTCAGGTACATACAATACATTGTCTAATGTTTCCCCTATCTCAGGTACATAGACTTTACCTTCCCCTTTAACAGCAGATCATTGTCCATTGGCCAAATTAACAAATGTTTGCTTAGCTGGTCTCAAGCCAGAACACGTTTGTGGGTCATTTGCAATATGCTGACTCGCCCCACTGTGTTTTCAGATGCTGTTGCTGCCAGGGAAAAAGATGACGATGAAGAACCACTCCCCATGTGTTGAGTAGCCCTACGCCCTTGTCTTGCTGCTCCTCTGTTTCTCCTCTCAGGACAGTGTCTCTGGAGATACTCTGTAGAACCACACGTGAAGCAAAGTTTCACTGTGTAAACAGTCTCAGCTGCTCTGCTTGCATCTTTTTTTTAAAGTTTTTTTTTTATTTTTATTCATCTCATTGCATGTGTCTGGCCTGCAACCATATTTCTTTTGGATCTTTGGCCTGCCACACTTTCTATTATTCTACTACGCCATTTCTATTGTGGGAAAATGGGAGGGGGGATGGTACGGAGTTAAATGCTATGTAGCCAAAATAAAAATCCTTTCTAGAAAGCCAAGGTCATCCTTTGTCTCTACCCCTCTGCACCTGACCGGAACTGGATGGGTGGAACTGCCAGCATGGCAGTGGAAGATTGGACCATGTGATGGACTTGTGGGTGTGGGGACAAGATCATGAACTTTCAACTGGGTGGGGAAAACCAGGAAGCTTTCAAATTCAGGTTTTCCCAGATGTGCCAACATGGCTCTCTTAATAAATTGGAACTTTGAGCAATACTTTGCCTTGGTCTCTGATTTAATTTTGGATGCTATTTGGAACCCTGACATTAACCCAAATCTCCCTTAAAATACTTCACCAGCTACCCTGAAAATTGGGGTGCTGTTCGGGGTTCTGAGCCACAGCACTGACCTGAGCTTGGGCAGTGCAAAGATTCTGTGAAGATGAAGGAGGAGGAGAAAGCCACAGGGAAAGCAGCAGATGACAGATCACCTATCTATGTCTAGACCATCTACATGCCTTCCAAAGCTATGTGGAGGCCACAGAGGCTGCAGAGAGAGAACGCCAGCTGGGAGCCAGGCGCAAAGAGCCGGCCCCAAGGCCTCCTTCGCAATCGGAACTAGCTCTGCAAGATGAAGCTTCGGAATTTACTGCCTCTAAGGCATTGCTGTGGGAGCCACAGGGGGATGCGAGGGCAACCTCAACACATGGCTGGAGTGGACCAAAGCAAACACCAACTGGCCTCTCTGATGATTGTGGATCCCAGCCACACTCATGCAGTCATTCTCTGACCGGCCTCCCAGACAAATTTGGACAGCTGAATGTGAGTGGAATCAGCCCTTGCTTTAGCTCTGAAACACCCAGGTGGACCATGTCCCAACCCACATTTGCCTTCCTGGGTAGAGACTCCGCAAAGCACTGGAGGGGGGACTTATACTCCTTCCATACAGTGACAAGCGGGTCAACCCAACACCTTGCCGCTGAAGCAAGACGAACGACAGCGACCCTCCTCCCTGGATTGCAGATGGCCCCTCAACCAGGATGGGGAAGCCAATCCAGCCAGCAGCAGAGGGCCTGGGGGATTTTTCCCCCTAGCCAGCCACTGATGTTTGGGCTGCAGCCTGAGAATCAAGCCTCACTGGGGTGGGTTTTCTTTCTGGGCCATGGATGGGTGCAATACCCATGGACGACTGCCCCTCCTCAGCAGTTGGCACCAATTCAGATAACAACCCCAGGGACTGAACCCTCAACCTGTTCCAGCCCCAGCCGCAATGCCTCAACAGGGAGAACCAGAAGACCTGGAAAGAGCAGCTGAGTCACCCTCTTCCTCACCCCCATCCATGCTGGCACAAAACCAGCATCAGGCACAGCAGCTCTGCCCCCCTTCACAAAGCATCAGGGGGGGGGAAGCTTGAGAAGCTTGGAGGGGGGAGAGCTCCCCCTTCCAAAGACGATTCCCTGCCAGTAGCAAGACAGGGAAAAGTGCTGAAGGGACAGCTCCTCCAGGAACCTCAGCCAGCAGAGAGGCAAATGAAGTTGCCTGGGAAAAGACAAGCTGCAAAATTTGCCAAGCAAGCCTCAGACATGCAAACCCTTTCCCCAGGGTGGAGGCCCAGCCAAAGGCCGTTACCCAGCCAAAGGGCCCTTGCCAAGCCCAGATGAAGGAAGTGGTGGGGATGAAGACCCGATGGTAAGCGCACCAATCCACCCCTTTGCCATCAAAGCAAAACTCATAGTGCCCGAGACGGGGGTAGAAGGGGAAGTTGAGGCAATTGTGGACACTGGCTGCACCCGATGCTTAATCAGCATGTCTATCGTGGAGCAGCTAGGCATACACACAAGACCCCTAACCAATCCCATTCAATTTGAGCAGGTGGATGGGATGCTCATTGGAGGGGCCCCGGCCAAAATAGTTACCAACTTGGTAAAGTTGTAGATAGGGCGCCACTATGAACTCCTCATGAATCAATTATCTTGGGGATTGCATGGCTGGACAAGTGGACACCTACCATAAAGTGTGAGGACAGCGTTTGGAAATTGATCATAAGCTTTGGGCTGCTACCACCCATGAAGCCATAGGGCCACCCTGGGACTATCAAACCCAATAAAGCAGACAGCCCAAAGCCTGCAGCCCCTGAAGCAGACACAAAACCCCCAGGCATCCAGCAAGTGCCAAAAGAGTACTGGGACCTGGCAGGGGTCTTCAGTGAGGAAGATTGTAACTATCTCCCCCATCATTGGCCCACAGATTGTGCGATAGAGTTCATACCTGGGGCTACCCTACCAAGGCCAAAAATGTACTCCATGACTCCTAAAGAGATGATAGAATTAAGGAAGTACATTGACATCAATTTGAAGCAGGGCTTTATTGAAACTGCTAAGTCAGAATTAGCAGCCCCCATGCTCTTCAAAGAGAAGAAAGACGGCGGGGTGAAGCTATGTATTGACCTTCAAGAGATAAACGCTGTATGCATAAAGAACACCTACCCCCTCCCCCTCATGAAGGACATGTTGAACCATTTGGCTAAAGGCAAGGTGTTCACCAAACTGGACTTGAGAAAGGTTTATTACCGCATACGTATCAGGGAGGGAGATGAATGGAAGACCACCCTTAACAGCCCCCTTGGCAGTTTCCAATTCAAAGTCATGCCATTTAGGCTACAAGGGCCCCCCGCAGTCTTCATGCAATACATAAATCAGGTGCTACATGAGCACCTATACCGAGGAGTGCTCGTTTATCTTGATGACATCTTAATTTTTTTCTGAGACCCTAGAAAAGCACGTGAAGCTGGTACGACAGGTCCTGGGAAAACTTCTAGCCGCCAAGCTATACGCAAAATTGTCAAAGTGTGAGTTCCACAAAACCTCACTAGATTACCTTGGCTATCGCATCTCCAGCGAGGGGATAGAGATGGATCCAGGGAAAGTGAAAGCTGTGTTAGACTGGAAACCACCAAGTACCCACAAAAAGCTACAAAGCTTCCTTGGATTTGCCAACTTCTATAGGCAATTCATTCCGGCTTTTGCAGAAATTGCCCTGCCATTGACTGAACTGTTAAAAACTGGGCCTTCCTTGACAAAGCCAAAGGCAAACCAACCCATTGGGTGAACAATGGACTGTCAAAAAGCATTTGAGAAATTAAAACGGTTCTTTGCCCAAGAGCCCATACTGCAACACCCCAACCCAGAACAGCAATTCATAATCCAGACAGATGCCAGTGAAGTGGCTGTAGAGGCAGTGCTGTTGTAAAAGAACAAAGAAGGGCACCTCTTGCTGTGCGCTTATGTTTCCAAAAAACTCACCGCTACTGAGAGGAGGTGGGCCATTTGGGAGAAAGAAGCATATGTGGTCAGATGGGCCCTCCTCACTTGGAGACATTTCCTGGAAGTGGGGAATGTGCCATTTGAGGTCTGGACTGACCATAAAAACCTCAAAGCCCCCAAAAGCCCCCGAGGACTGTCCCCAAAGCAAGTTCACTGGGCACAATACTTCCGAAGGTTCAAATTCGAACTGAAGCACATCCCTGCAGGGAAGAACTTGCTGGCAGATGCCTTATCAAGAATACTGCAATACGACAGTAACAGGGAAGAAGTGGTTCACCCCATCCTTCCCCCTTCCCCCCAAAAGGTGGCCCAAGTCACCACCAGAGGCCAGCCTAACCGGCCGCCTACCCTCAGCCAGGACTTCAGCAATAAAATCAGTGCTTCCAGCAGACCCCTGGCTCAATGACAACAAGGACATCCTGACAATGAGAGATGGCTTAGCCTGGAAAGGATCCAAACTGTACCTTTCCACAACCTTGAGGCTGGAAGTACTACAGTGAAGCCACGACGCGAAGTTAGGAAGCCACTTTGGATTCCTAAAAATACTCCACCTTGCCAGGCATCAATTTTGGTGTTGATACGCAATACCGTATACAGATAGCTGTTTAGTTTATAAGTGTTTACTATTATGGAGAAGATGGCACACGCACCATCAGCAAATTTATCACTGATAACCCGGTTGGATGGAACAAACTATGTTTCCTGGTCAATGAAGTGCAGTTTACTCCTGCGTACTGAAGGATTGTGGGATGCTGTGCAGAATCCACCGGACGGGACTTCTTGGGATCCAGATGATGAGGATGATGCCAAGAAGATAGCAGAGTTTCAAAGATGCAACGAACGAGCATTGTGTACAATTGGTCTAACGTTGACTGACCAAAAGTTAGTTCATATTCGTGGGGAGAATTCTGCAGCAAGATGTTGGGAGAATTTGAAGAAGATATATGTACAAGATACTGTAGGTGCACATATACATCTTACCCGCAAACTGTTTAGGGCACGTCTTCTGAAGGGTGGAGATATGTTAGCTCATTTAAACTTTATAAAAGGAGTTTTCCAAGAGCTACATGAAAAAGAACTTATTTTCTCAGAGTTACATCAAATTTACATCATTCTGTCATCACTGGATGAGAGTTATGATGATTTTGTATCGTCCCTCGAGGTCCTAACCCGAAATGAACTAACATTGACTGACATAACTGCACGCCTGTTGGAAGAGTCCAGAAGAAGTTTGGAAAGAGAGCAACTGAGAGAGAAACCACCTCAACATGAAGAGTCACCTTCAACTGCCTATACCAGTGGTGGGCAACCTTTTTTTTCAACTGAGCCAAATCTCGCCAAAACCACGATTGAAATTTATTTGGAGAGCCGCATTTTTAAAACCGAAAATACATAGGATGGTACACTGTTTTTAGTTTCAATAAGTTTTTATTGAGAATATTCTGCATGCAAGTATCCACATAGGTCGGGAGGATACAAATAACACAACTAATAAAACAAAAACTTTAGAACAATATTATTTATCGATAATGTTAAATTCCGTAAAATTTGCCTTACAATGTAGAGAAAATTACATCCTGACAATGACTGACAAAGTCACAACCACTAATGTGAACATTGGCCTTGCATTTCCTTGGATAGTTTGAGTAAGTCAGGTTTGTATGTTGTTGATTTTAATTTCATCTCTCTCTCCCACTTTCTTTCTTTTTTTCTTTTTCTTTCTCTCTCTCTCTCTCTGGCTCTTTGAATCTCTCTCCCTCCCTCCCTCTCTGTCTCCCTCTGTCATTTTCTCTGGGTGTCTATCTGTCTGTCTCTCTCTCTGTATCTCTCTCTCTCTCTCCTCCTTCCCCCATCTCTGTCACTCTGTGTGTGTGTGTGTCTGTCTGTCTCTCACTCTGTGTGTGTGTGTGTGTCTGTCTCTCCCTCTGTCTCTCTCCCCTCCCTTCCTCTCTCTCTGTCACTCTGTGTATGTGGGTGTGTCTGTCTCTCACTCATTCACTTAATCACTCACTCTGTGTGTCTCTCTCTCTCTGTCTGTCTATCTTTCTCTCCCTCCCTCCCCCTCTCTGTCTCTGTGTGTGTGTGTGTGTGTGTCTGTCAGTCTCTCTCTGATTCCCTCCCTCACTCCCTCTCTCTGTTCCTCTCTGTCTGTCTGTCTCATTCACACACACACACACACACACACACACACTGTGGTCACCTTGCTGAGTGTGTTTCAAATGTGATTGGAACACTCAACAAGGCGACCACAGTGTGTGTGTGTGTGAATGAGACAGACAGACAAAGAGAGGGAGTGAGAGAGGGAATCAGAGAGAGACTGACAGAGACGAATCAGAGACGTACTTTTAGTTACCTGGCAGCGGCGTTTTGCCTTGGGGGGCTCCTCAGAACTTCCCAAGACTTCGGAGGGAAGTTTACAGCCCTCCCTCGGAACGCTTCGGAGGGAAGCTTTTGCAAAAGCCCGGGCGATTGACAACAAGTCTCCCAGGCTGTAATTTTCCAAGCTGTGCGCACGCGCCTGTTTTCCACGGCGTGGAGCAGCGGCGAGATTCTGCGCAGCAAGCGATGATTCCGGGGGCCATCCGGGAAGATGAGGAACGCGAGGGGGGACCCTGCCCCCCCACTGATGGCCCCCGGAATCATCGCTCGCCGCCCAGAATGTCGCCGCTGCTCCACGCCATGGAAAACAAGCGCGCGCGTACAGCTCGGCAAATTACAGCCTGGGAGACTTGTCACTCGCCCGGGCTTTTGAAGAAGCTTCCCTCCGAAGCCCGAGAGGAGGGAGGGGTGCGGGCGCCCGGCACACAGAAGAGCCGCATTAAAATGTGTAAAGAGCCACATTTGGCTCGCGAGCCGCGGCTTGCCGACCACTGGCCTATACTGTTAGAAAATGTTTTTCTTGTGGGGCAAAGGGGTATATAGCTAGATTCTGTAAAAATGCAAAACGACAGAATACTAGAAAGGCTAAGAAACATGATAATGTCAACTTAGGTATGTCTACTTTGACTATCTCTAGAAATGCACCACTAAGCCATGATTCATGGGTTGTTGATAGTGGAGCATCACAGTGCATTACTAGAAATAAGAATTGTTTTATAAAAATGTCTGCCAGCAAGCAACATGTATCTTTGGCAAATGGATGGAGCATCTGGTGAAGGTATGGCAAGGTGTTCATTTGTAAATGAGCATTTATCCATATTGTATATACCTAAACTGAAATTTAATTTATTAGCAGTAAGAGCTCTAGTTAAGATTGGCTATGTAGTAACCTTTAGGGGAGATAAATGTCTCATAGAGAAAGCAGGTAAAATGGTTACTGCTAATTTAAAGAATGGTTTGTATGTAATGTCTGATGAAAGTGTAGTTAATTCTGTGTATACAAATGCTAAGCCACATGATGAATGCATACATTTGTTACACAGGCGCCTGGAGCATATTAACTTTAAAACATTACAACAAACGGCTAAAATAGTGGAAGGTATTAAGTTGAAGCCATGTACTAAGTATTTGAATTGTAACATTTGCAGTAAGGAAAAGAGCAGGGTTACTCCAGCAAACAGATATAATGGGTTTAAAATGAAGGAACTTTTAGAAGTTGTTTTTGCTAATCTAATTGGACCTATAAAACCCAGTTTGGGAGGTGCCTGTTATGTTTTGAGTATCATGGATCATTACTCAAGATATGGTTTCTGCTACTTAATGAAAGACAAGACAGAAACATTTCAACAATTTTTTAATTGGTTGAGATTTGCGGAAAGAAAGATAAAAGCCAAGGTTATTATTATAGTTACTGATAATGGGATGGAGTTTACAAATTATAAGTTCCAAACTATGTTAAAAACAGCTGGTATTGAGCATAAACGTTCTGCTCCTTATAGACCTCAACATAATTCGTTTGTGGAAAGGGGGCAAACGTTACAAGCTATGACTAGAACCATGTTAGCCGATTCAGGATTGCCTGAAACATTATGGGGTGAAGCCATGATGTGTGCTAATCATTTACTGAACAATGTTGTAAATGCTTCTACTGGAAAGGTACCATTTACTCGTTGGCATGGTAGGAAACCTGATTTGAGCTACTTGCACACGTTTGGAGTTCCTGCATGGGTGCATATTCCTGCACAGATCAGATTAAAGGGACAAACTCGTGCAAGGCAGTTAATATTTGTAGGTTATGACTCAAATCATAGATCTTATAGGTTCTGGGAACGTGGGACAATTAAGATCTATCATTGATTTGATTTTATTTGATTTTATTAAATTTATAAACCGCTCCCTCTCCCCGAAGGGACTCGGGGCGGTGTACAATCAAAAGTTAAAAACACCATATACATATACATATACATAAACATTTACATAGAGGAGGCATCAAAACCCATAAAACCAATTACATAAAATCTGTACAATACTGATGAAAATAAAAACAACATTAAAATCTACCCCAGAATTTAAAATAACTGCCAGGAGGATTAAAGGATGAAACTAAAATTGGGCCAGGCCGGCTAATTGGAACAGGTGGGTCTTGAGTTTCTTGCGGAAGGAGCGGAGATCAGTGGTGGTTCTAATATCAGCGGGGAGGTCATTCCAGAGGGCTGGGCCCATCACAGAGAAGGCCCTACTCCTGGGCGCCGCCCACTGGCACTGCTTAGTGGACGGCACCCGGAGGAGTCCCTCTCTGTGAGAGCGAATTGGTCGCAGGGATGTTTGAGATAGGATGCGATCCCGCAGGTAACTAGGTCCTGTGCCATGGAGCGCTTTGAAGATGGTAATCAACACCTTGAAACGCACCCAAAAAACCACAGGTAGCCAGTGCAGCTCGCGCAGGAGAGGTGTTCTATGGGAGTACCTAGTACTCCCCATGATTGCCCGCGCGGCCGCATTCTGGACCAGCTGTAGTTTTCGGGTGCATCTCAGGGGGAGCCCCATGTAGAGAGCGTTGCAGTAGTCCAGACGGGACGTCACCAGCGCATGAGTGACTGTGCGAAGGGCGTCCCGGTCCAATAGGGAACGCAATTGGCGCACCAGGCGAACCTGGTGGAACGCCCCCATCGCCACGGCTGCCACATGGTCATCCATCGACAGCCGGGCATCTAGGAGGACGCCCAAATTGCGCGCCCGCTCCACGGGGGCCAGTTGCTCACCCCCAATGGCCAGTGATGGGGTCAACTGGTTGAACCGGGGCGCCGGTAGCCACAGCCACTCCGTCTTGGAGGGGTTGAGCTTGAGTCTGTTGCCTCCCATCCAGACCCGTACGGCTTCCAAGCACCGGGACATCACTTCGATGGCCTCGTTGGGGTGCTTCGGGGTGGAGATGTACAGCTGCGTATCATCAGCGTACAGATGGTATCCAACCCCAAAACCATGAATGATCTCACCCAGAGGCTTCATATATGTGTTGAACAGGAGAGGCGAGAGGACCGATCCCTGTGGTACCCCACAAGTGAGCGGCCTCAGGGTCGACCTCTGCTCCCCTGCCAACACGCATTGCATCCGGTCAGAGAGGTAGGAGCAGAACCACCGCAAAATGGTGCCCCTCACCCCCAACCCCTCCAGCCGGCGCAATAGGATACCATGGTCGATGGTATCAAAAGCCGCTGAGAGGTCAAATAGGACCAGGTTGGAGGAACAACCCCCATCCCTGGCCCTCCAGAGATCATCCACCAACGTGACCAAGGCCGTCTCCGTGCTGTGACCGGGCCGGAAACTGGACTGGCGCGAGTCTAGATAATCAATTTCCTCCAGGTGACGTGGGAACTGTTGTGCCACCCACTCTCTACAACCTTTGCTAAAAAGGGAAGGTTGGAGACGGGACGGTAATTAGCTAGCTTGGCTGGGTCCAGAGAAGGCTTCTTGAGCAAGGGCCTTACCACCGCCTCTTTCAAGGCGGCCGGCAAGGACCCCTCACTCAATGAAGCATTCACTAGCCCCAGGAGCCAGCCTCGTGTGACCTCCCAGGATGCCAGTATAAGCCAGGAGGGACACGGGTCCAATAAACATGTAGTGGCTCGTAGTCGCCCACGCAACCTGTCCATATCACCGCCGGCAACAGAGTCAAACTCCTCCCAGAGTGGTCCCTCAAGACTCGCCTCTGACGTCCCCCCTAGCTCACTGGAGGGGACCCATTCACTCCGGATTTGAGCGATTTTGTCCTGCAGATATTCCCCAAATTCCTCTGCCCTTCCCTGCAAGGGGGCTTCCCGCGGCCTTTGTGACAAGAGGGAGCGGGTCACCCGAAACAGGGCGGCAGGGCGGTTGTCTGCGGACGCAATAAGAGCGGCACAGTGTCAACGCTTGGCCACTCTTAATGCCACAAGGTAGGTCCGTAAATAGGCTCTTACCTGTGTTCGGTCAAATTCGGAGCGTGAAGATCTCCATCTGCTCTCTAGGCGTTTCTTGTGGCGTTTCATCACCCTTAGCTCCTCGGTAAACCAAGGGGCAAGGGTGGTTCATTGCCGGAGGAGAGGCCGCAAAGGCGCAACCCGGTCTAAGGCCCCGGCAGCCGCACTATTCCATGCGGCCCCCAGGTCCTCCATCCGGGCCCAGGTCAGGGCTACAGGAAGTGGCCCAAGCTCCGTCTGGAACCTATCTGGTTCCATCAGGCGCCTGGGGCGGAACCATCTAGGACGTTCTGGTTCCGCCTCCCCGCGGTGGGGGGTAGCACCAGGGAAGTCAAGCCGGAGAGATGAGTGATCTGACCATGACAGGGGCGTAATGACTAAGTCCCCTATTCCCAGATCACTCGTCCACTGGCCAGAGACAAAAACAAGGTCCAGCGTGTGGCCTCCCTCGTGTGTGGGGCCCTGAATTAATTGGGTCAGGTCCATGGCTGTCATGGAAGCCATGAACTCCCGAGCTACCTCGGATGCTTCACCCATCGACGGCAGGTTGAAATCCCCCATAACCAAAAGTTTGGGGGTCTCAACCGCTATCTCTGCGATCAGCTCTAGGAGCTCAGGCAGGGCCGCTAATGCATAGCGAGGAGCCAAGTATACAATCAGCAAGCCCAACTGTCTCCCTGAGCCCCACCTCACGCCAAGAGACTCACACCCGGATATCTGTGGCACAGTGAACTCTCTCGGTTCCGGACCCTCCCGTATAATCACCGCTACCCCACCACCCCTACCCAGGGCCCGTGGCTGATGGAATGCTCGGTAGCCCGGTGGGCACATTTCCACGAGGGGTAAGCCCCCCCCGTGGCCCAACCAGGTCTCCGTTATCCCTGCGAGGTCCAGCTCCCCCTCCGAAATCAGATCATTGATGAGGGGGACCTTATTGACAACGGACCTCGCATTGCATAACATCAGCCTCAGGCCCTGGCTCTGTAGGTCCTGGCCACCTAGAGTGCGGGGGTTGGTACAAGTGACCGGGCGTGTCCAACGGCCACGGTCTCCCAACCGACTACAAGATTTTCGTCTATCCTCGCACCCACCCCTCCCTACGACCGTTGGAATAAAAAGGCCCTCTACTGGAATATCATTCTCCCTCCCCTCCCCCACTCCGCTCACTCCCCTCCCGACCACACCTGTTCGCCTGGCGCTAATCACACTCCTGGCCTTGTTAACCCTCCCCCCCACCCTGGAACCCCCTAAAACAGTTAAAAAACATCTAGTTTAAAAACCCCTGAGTCTCCGCTTCCTCCACCTCTCTGGATTGATGAATCCGTCATCAAGGTGGGCCCTTGAAAGGGCGGAGGGCCATACCTGCGAGAGGGGGGACTCTCGCAGCAGGAGCAGGTCTGACCTCAAATATATAATGATCTTATAAACTGCAACAGGGCCAAAGCTCGTTACTGGGTGCTGTCGATGTTAGCATAAGTTAGCAAGCCAGGGTTCTATGCGAAAGAGGATAACAGGTGCCAATAGTCCACATCCTAGATGGAAGGGATGGTAAGCCGGTCAGCTGGTCTATAGATGGGGGCTGGGAGGCAGATTAGTAGTAGGCGGTAGGGGGCAGATAGCCCATAGTTGGTAATTGGTGAGTGAGCGGAGGAGGCAGATGGACAGTAAAACGGCAGGGGTAAGAATACAAAAACCTCCTGCGCAGACCTCCAGCGTCTCGTCCCCATGGCCTGTCTCCGCCATGAGTGGCCCTCTGCCTGCTCGGCGACCCACAGCCGTTGCTCCTGGCCCGAGCGCCGCTCTGGCCGGCCTACAATCCTCCCGCCGGCCTTCCATCAGCCTCCGGCGCCTCGGGCCTCATTCCGCCCTCCCACGGCCATCAAACGGCCCTCGCCAGGCTTCCCGCTAGTTTGAAAACTCACAGCGGCCGGAAATTTGGCGTTCGGCGTCCCCAGTCGCCATCGCCATCGCCGCCGCCATCGCCGCTCGGGTTGCCGGGTCGAGTGCTGTCGCCACTCGGGTCGCTTGGGTCGCCGCCGCCGCTCCCTTCGCATTCCTCCGCCGCACGGGCCTCCGCCGCACGGGCCTCCGCCGCACGGGCCATCGCCGTCCCTCCGCCGCTCGGACCTTTGCCGCTTCCGGCTCCCGACCCAAACCACCAGTCTCCATCTCCAGCCGGCACGTTCTCCTCCTTCCCCTGGCTGTCCGACCACCCTGGAGGACCGACTCGGGTCCTAGAAAAAGCCAGGGTGGTCATTAACTGGATTCCTGGCCCTCCAGATGGAAAAGAGGGCTGGCAGCATCCCTGCCCCGTCAAAGAGCCCCCATAGTCATGCGGAGCTCAGAGGCAGACCTCCATTTCCCCAGGAAGCTCCTCCTCCTAAACTACCAATCATAGTGCAAATGCGAAGTTTTTAGAGCATGTTGGTTGGGATAAACTGGAAATAAGCAACAATGTAGTAATTGAAACCCGAGTAGACCAAAAGAATGTATCAGGAATACCAGAAATGAGTGATGAAGGGAAGGAGTCTACTCAGGAGGAGCAAGTGTTAAGCAGGAGGATGTTCAGGATAGTCCACCTATAAACCCTGAATTACCCAGAAGGTCAATCCGTGTAACGTGGCCACCTGATAGGTATCAGGCAGCTGTTGCATGTAAGGTGGATAAGGTACCTGCTGCATACCACAAGCTGACAACGTATCCAACTGAGAATAAAAAGGTAGGGCAAGCTGAAATGAACAATGAGTTTAAGTCATTGCAGGATTTGGGAGTGCTTGACATGACTGATTTACCTTCAAGTAAATATGCAAGGGGACACAAACGGGTATATAAGCGTAAAACTGGAGTGAATAGGAATTATGTAGACCATTATGTTATGTAAACCCCAATGAGTTAGATAATGTTGATATACAAGGTTCTATGTTTGATAAGGGATGCATTATGCAATGTATCTTGAACCTACATTATGTACTGTATTGTGTGTTAAAGAAATACAGAAATCATTACTGTGATGTTTATGGATTAAGAATGTAAAGTTGTATGTAAATACATTGACAACCCAAGAGGGGAGAGTGTTAGGGATGTAACCCTAGGCTTGGCTTGGGAATGTATATAAGCTATGATTATTTTACTGTTACTTTAAATGTTAGAGAGATGTAATTGGCTTGTTACCTCATGCAGCTATAAGAGGGAGCCAGAATGGCTGTTAGCTCTCTGTTTTTTTTAGACGCTGATCGGATACTGTATCGTGAGTTACTGAGTCTTGCTACTGTTAGCTACTTTGTGGGTTAAACTGAGAATATTGATAACTGACTGACTGAACCGTGTATGACTTGGACTGTAAACTGGACTCTGAATACCTCTATATTTCTACATAGTAAACTACTATATTTTTATACTATTCAGTGTCTCTGTATGCTGGTTTGTGCGTGTTATTCCATATCACTCTCATTACGCTTCTCTGCATACTCGCTCTCCTAACGGGGAGCTTAATTACTTAACAATAGTTATATAATGCATAATCATGGGATATGGGTTATAACATATGCTTGGGTGTAGAAATAGGGTAAAGATGGTTAAGGGAGGTGGAGTGGGGAACTGAAGTCTGTGTATGGATGGCTCCTCTTCTCTCCCCCAGAGGACCTATGCAGCGGAGAGGAGGATGAACTCCTGAAGAAGAGAAGGGGGACATTATATATGTTTATGGGTGGGTAAGTGGTTATTTATGTTTTGGGGTAATATGTATACTGTGTAGTTTTAGCTTTGTAAGATTTATGTTAGAGCACAAATGGAGACCAAAGGTAATATGTAATATGGGGAATAGATGGGGAAATCGTTGAAGATAGCTACATGGAATGTACATGGCTTGGGAAGAAAATATAAATGAGCAACAATTAAAAAATCAATTAACAAAGAGAAAATAGATATTGTATTCTTACAAGAAACACATCAAAAGAAAGAGGGGTAGCAATTATTGTAGCTAAAAGAGGTGTATTTATGATAAAAACTATAAAAAGGGGTGTTTTGGGAAGATTTCTTATAATTCAAGGTTTGATTTATGGAGAAGAGATTACCTTAGCAAACTTTTATGCACCTAATATAAATCAAAGAGAGTTTTATAATAGGGTATATAAAGAAATAGAAGAAGTCAAAAAGGTTATGTGATAATGGCAGGTGATTATAATATGGTTATGGATAGCGGAATTGACAAATCCAATCCATCAAAAGCGGAAATAAAGTACAATAATACAGATTTAAGAAAATTTATTAATAGAAATAGATTGAAAGATATCTGGAGAGAACTACATGGTAATCAAAAGAGCTATACATATTTTTCTGGTAGACATAAACATTTTGCAAGAATAGACTATATATTTTTAACACCGGAAATGTTATGTAAAATAATGAGAGCAGAGATAAAAATAATTAAGATATCTGATCATGCAATGGTAACTATGGATATGGAAATAGATTGTGATTATAAACAGGCAAGTAGATGGAGAATGGACTTGAGGAATTTAAAAAATAAAGAGGTTTTAGAAAAAATGGAAAGGGAATTAAAAGAAATATGGACCATAAATGAAGAGGGAGTTAGTAATACAGGTGTAATATGGGATGCAATGAAAGCAGTAGTGCAAGGTTTAGGGATAAAATACTCTTATAATATAAAAAAGCAAAAAGAGAAATATATAAAGTGTTTGGAGGAGGAAATTAGGAGGGAAAATGCAATATGATGAGAGAAAAATTGTTGATATTTCAGAAGTTCTTTGAAAAGATGTATAAGGGAAATGACATAAATGTGAATGAAAGTCAGGCATATATAGAAAAGAATTTAAATTGTAAAATTCAAGAAAACGATAAAGAAATAATGGAATCACAAATAGAAGAAAAGGAAATAGTGGAAGTCATTAATAAATTGAAAATAGGTAAGGCACCAGGGTTAGATGGATTAGGTGTAGAATATTATAAAAAATTTAAAAAGCTATTGGTGCCGAAGATGAAGATAATGTTTAATAAAATAATGGAAGGGGAAAATGTTCCATGTTCCTGGAAGCAATCCTTGATAATAATGATAGCGAAATCAGGATCATACAAATCCAAGATCATATAGACCAGTATCACTTATTAATCAGGATGCTAAGATTTTTACAGCAATATTGGCAAATAGATTGAATATATTTATAGAAGATTATATTAAAAATGACCAGTGTGGATTTATAAGAGGCCAACAAATGTCAGATATAGTAAGAAGGGTATTAAACATAGGTTATTATATAAAGAATCAAAAATTAAAGACAGGTGTATTAGCATTAGATGTATTTAAGGCCTTTGATTGTGTGGAATGGCCTACATTGAAGATATTAATAGAGAAGTTAGGTTGGGGGTGGGGGGGAATTAGACATGTGATAAATCAACTATATTCAGAAACTAAAGCGAGTATAGCCATAAATGATGGTGTTACAGAGACAATAACCTGAAGCCAGGGAACAAGACTGGGTTGCCCTTTATCCCCAGTTTTATTTGCATTATTGATGGAGGTTTTGGCAAATGCAATTAGGGACGATTCATTGATTGAAGGGATTGGAGTACAGAAGAAAACTAAAATAAATTTATTTGCAGATGATACATTATTAACATTTCAAAATCCCGTAGTTACTATAGAGAGGATATATTTACACCTGAATGAATTTGGGGAATATAGTGGATTACAAATAAACTGGGAAAAATCAGAAATGATGTTATATAGCCATAGTAAAGAAGAAGTAGAGGTATTGAAAGTAGATAGTAGATAGTATTAAATATTTAGGTATTGACATCCCAAAAAATATTCAAGAGTTAAAGAAAATAAATTATGAAAAGTTAAAGAAAGATATAAAAGATAAAATAGATAAATATGAGAAAGTAAAATTATCATGGTTTGGAAGAATTGAAATGATAAAAATGAATGTTTTATCAAAAATTATTTTTTTTGTTTTGGATGATGCCAATTAAATTCTCGGATCAAGAATTAAAGCAAATACAGAGGATGCTGGAGGTGCATTGTAATGGAGGTAAGAGAGCAAGTATAAGTAAAGCATTATGGTATGAACCATTAAAAAAGGGTGGGCTAGGTCTTCCAAATATTAGAAATTATTGGGTAGCTAATCAATTAAAGGTGGTCCCAGACATAGTAGTAACTAGAGATTTAATATGGAGGGATATAGAGTTGAAAGAGTTAAGGGAAATAGGTGATATTTAGGTCCCTATAGAAACATATTGGTTTAAAAAGGATATTTACAAAAATTGTTAGGAGGATTCAAAATCCCTTTTTAAAAAACTTGATGGAATTATGTAATAAATGGAGATACCGGCTAATGCCAGGAATTTCTCCTTTAACACCAGTGGTGGAAATGGAGAAATTCCCTAAGATTGAATTGAAAGAATGGATTAGTAAACTAAAAGAAAATCAGATATATAAATGGGAAGAATGGAAGAACAAGACAGAGAATATAATACAACCAAAAAATGTTTTAGCCAATATTAAATTAAATTGGTTGAATTTAATACAATTAGAGAAATGGATAAAAGTGGAATAAAGATTCAAGGAGAAAGATAGACAGTTAACAAAATTTGAAATGATTATAAAAGAATGTGAGATCAGTGAAGAATATATAGGGAAGGAAGAATTGGGATAATATATAGAATATTAACTGAATTAGAAGAGCAGGCAAAAGGTTTAAAATTAATTTGGGACTCAGATTTGGGAGAAATAAATGATAATAATTGGAAAAATATTTGGAATAGAAGAGTATATAAGAATATGTCAGTTAGAGTTAAGGAAAATGGATATAAAATGATATGGAGGTGGTACCTAACACCACGTAAATTAAATCAAACAGATAGCAAATATGCAAATATTTGTTGGCGGTGCAAGAAAGAGGTTGGAACATATAAACACATGTGGTGGGATTGTGATAGTGCACAAAAATATGGAACATGGTGTTTAGAGAAATTAAAGCACTGTTGAATGTGAATTTAGATATGTCACCGAGGATTGCATTACTGTTGCTGGTGGAAAAACGGGATATAAATGAAAGAAAAAAATGAATTGAATGTAAATTTGATAATGGCAGCTGAATTAGTGATGGCTAAATATTGGGGACGAAATTGGTATATTCAAAGAAATGAGTGGTATAATGAAATTTGGAGTATAGCAACAAATGATAAATTAACAACAGAAATTAAATTTAAAAAATGGATAACTAAAGCAAATAATTACAATGAAATAAGGGGGATTTTATAAAAACAGTGTTGGTGGAAGGCAAAGGGAATAAACCTACTCAAGAATACAGTGACGTGCGGTGAGGTTTATGGCTGGTGAGGCTGGTGACGTCATCAGGAAGGCGGGGAATGGGACCACGTGTGCTGGAGGCTCAGGCTGCCTCAGCCTCCAGCACACGTGATCCCATTCTCCGCCTTCCTGAGCGTGCTCCACCGGCTCGCGCTCCGCAGTCCTCAAAAGCGACTGGGGAACGACGAGAACCTTCCTGCCTCTGCTGGACTTTGCGCGCTCCTCGCAACTGCATATTGCAGTCGCGAGGAGCGTGCGAAATCCAGCAGAGGCAGGAAGGTTCTCGTCGTTCCCCAGTCGCTTTCGTGCCTTCGTCATCCGGGAGCGCCAACAACATTTTTGCCTCCGCAGCTCCCGGGCACGGGCGGACGGATGTGTATAATGTTATAATATTATTTATATATATATATATATATATATATATATATATATATATATATATATATATATATATAAAATATAATATTATATACTATTATTTCATGAAGAGAGGTGAGGCTCTGCCTCCCCTGCCTCCCCTGACCGCACGTCTCTGCAAGAATATATGTTGTTTTGGAGGGTATAAGGGCATAATTGGAATGCTGTATATTGTATATCTTTTAGTTGTTTTTAAAAGTTTTTTTTAATTTTCAAAACAAACACAACACATAAAATCTTCCTTCTTTAGATACTGTAGGAAGTGTATCAGTTGGTTACAAAAGACTTTCGTGAATCTCTTCCACAGTCATCAAGCATAATTCATATTAACTCAAGTATTTTAACTCAGATATTTATACATGTTACCGTCATCATACCTCCATTTTCATTGGACTATAATTGTTTAAAAGTCCTTCATCATAAAATATACCAAGATTTAAAACATAACCACATACTGGCATTTCATTTACTATTTCTAAAATCCTCCAATGACACTTATGTCCTATTCTAGCTAAACACCCATACTATTTAATAACAAAGTTTTCTAATCCTTCTTTCTAAACCACTGTTTACAATTTACATCCCATTTCCTTATGTTGTACCCATACATATATATACCTTATTATCATTATCCCTCCTTTATTTAACTATATCCTGCATCATAACATTTTCCCCAAATAATCAAGACTTAACTGAATCTAACTTAATTCTATTTTTATTAACCTTTATATATAATCCAAAAGAGTTTCTAATCTTCCTTTCATGGGTACCATTCAATATTCATATCCAGTTATTACTTATCATAACACTACACATTGTATACATTATTATCATTATCAAATTATTTATTTAACTATATCTATTGTCACTAAATTTCACTAAGTTTAGCTAGTTTTAAAGTATACTCTTCCATCTATCAACCTGTATCTTTCCAGTAGCAAAACAGTCTCATATTTTCTGCCATTTGTGGTGTCAGTCCTCTAATCATCTCCTTAATCAACTTTGTATGGACTCCTCTTAGCAGCTCTTTGCTTATAAAATCTCTCATGTAATTTCGATGCCCTTCTTCTGTTTCCTTAATCAGCTTATCTTTGATTGTCGGTAGTGTTATCAATGATATTGCTAATAAAATTTCTCTCTTTAAATCCATAAATTCTTTTGTTTTTTCTTCTTCTGTATCTTGCCATCTGGGGTAGATTTCCCCTCCATTTAATTCCTCTTTCAGTATTCCACTCTTTCCCTTTCCAGAGACAAACCAATCACCATAAATATCAGCAATTTTAATTTCTTTATATTCATTTTCCTCTTCAATTTTTAGGATTTTAACCACCACTTTTTCCATTTGATAAACATCTCCAACTTCTTCATCATATTTTACTGTTAGATACTCTAAGTCTTCCAACTTCTTCTCTATCCTCTTATATGTGTTTGATAATTTCTGTATTTCTGAGAATATCTTTTGCAGACTTAAAACTTCTTTCTGTTGTTGAAATTGTGCCATTATCTCCAGCTAACAAACACTGCTGCTCTAGCTTAGAAGGTTTTAACAGGATTAAGCATAGATTCTGTTGTTGCCTAGCAGCGGCCGGCTGAACTGTTGGTGGACTCTGACAGCTCAGACCATTATGGTACTGCTCTGGAGGATGAGGAAGACTCTGGAGGGTGTTTGGAGTCAGAGCAGGAACTAGAGAAGCCTGTTGGCCACCAGGTGGCATCTGAGTCAGGGAGCAGTGAGGAGGAACTGAGGGAGGTTGTCCCTGGTGTGCGTAGGCGTCAAATTGATAGGAGAAAGGAACAGCTGTGGAGAAGACATCATAGAAGGAAGAAGGGGACAGCTGGTTAAGGGTGTGGCCCCTCCCAAAGAATTTATAAGTGGAGCGATGGGAGGGGAATCTTTGCAGGAAACAACAGTCCATATTCGAGCCATTGCGAAAGCCTTCTGTAAGTTATATCTTGTGTTCATGAAGATAACTTTCTAGGCTCCCAGCCAAGGGGTGGCTTTATCTATGTAATTAGTTGTGGCAGACAGTCAAGCCTGGGTCTGCATATTCATTGGAATCACGGGACAGAACAGTTTGTTTCCTGCCTTTAACAAAAGCTGTAACAATCATCACCATGGAGCAGTTATGTGCCGAAAACGTGCAACTTTCGCAACAGGTGGCTATGTTGGTGGCACAGGTGGCCCAGCTCCAAGCTCACCCTGCTCTACCCCCACCTCAGAGGAAATGCCTGGTTGCAGTGCCTGATAAATTCGATGGCAACCAAGCCATGTTTCCAGCTTTCTTGGGACAATGCCAGCTATTTATCAGCTTGAGAGCAGATGATTTTCCTACTGGCCGAGATAAGGTGGGGTTTATGATTAGCTTACTCTCCGGCTCTGCAACTCGTTGGCCAACACCACTGCTGGTCCAGGCTAGCCCTTTGCTGGATGAATTCAGGGGGTTTGTGACCATCTCTGGTTAATGTATGAGGACCCCATTAAGGTGGAGACGGCTACCCGATGTTTGAAGACTCTGAAGCAGGGCCGGGGTTCCTTGCAGGACTACATCAGTGAATTTAGGCTACTAAGCCAGGATTCGGCTTGGAATGAGGCAGCCCTCATGGACACATTTGAGGATGGGTTGTCAGAAGAATTGCAGGATGAGTTGGTGCATGTGGATAGGCCACCGACTTTCAACACGTTGGTCCACCTGTGTCTCCGGATTGATGCTCGGTTGCAGAGGCGGGGAATTCGCCGCACGTCCCAGGAGAACAGGGTGGTTCCAGCCATGCATGAGACTCCAACTCCATGGGAGGAGCCCATGGAATTAAGTGCAGCCAAACCCCACTCGTCGATAACAGAAAAAGACAGACGGCGCTTGGGGGGGGTTGTGTTTTTATTGCGGGGAACCTGGGCACATGGCAGCTTTTTGCCCCAAGAAGAGACGAGGGGCATCAGTTACTGGACCTGCTCCTCAGCCTTACCTTTACCTTTACCTTACCTTTATTTCGATTTTTATACCGCCCCCTCTCCCCAAAGGGACTCGGGGCGGTGTACAGTCAAATAAAACAGATAAAATGGAATACAAACATACAAACATACAAACATAGAAGAGGAGGCAATACGACACTGAACAAAGTAAAGTAGATAAAAACAATATTTCAACAATCCTAAAAATACCCAATTAAAATTACCCAGTTAAAATATATCTGCCAGGAGGTATAATAAGGTTATGAATGGTCCAGGCCGGCTAAACGGAACAGGTGAGTCTTCAGTTTTCGTCGAAAGGAGGGGAAGTCGGTGGTGGTTCTGATATCGGGGGGGAGGTCATTCCAGAGGGTTGGGCCCATCACAGAGAAGGCTCTACTCCTAGGTGCCGCCAGAACAATGTGTTGGGAAAGGCCCCCAAGCCCGATCTAAGGGCCCCCAAGCCCGATCTAAGGAAGACCTTAGATTGGGCGCGCACCAATTCAGAGCCATGTTCAGAGACAGTGACTTGCGGGCCTCCCTGACACCTGATTCTGGCATGCCGAATAGTCATGTCCAGTAGCCCGCAGGGGATTCCAGCGCATGCTCTTGTCGACTCCGGGGCTACCACGAACTTCATAGACGAGGCGTTTGTGACCAAGTATGCGGTCCCTCTGTGTCCAGTAGATCCTCCTATGCTTGTGGAGACCATTGACGGCCGGGTGCTTCTGTCTGGGCTTATCAAGGCCGCCATGCAACCCTTGCGCCTGGTCATCGGGGCTCATGAGGAAACCATCCAGTTCTATGTTACCTCTGGCCTGCATTTCCACGTGGTCTTCGGCTTGGCTTGGCTTCTGGCGCATGACCCACAGATCTACTGGTCCCAGAACCTTGTCACCTTTCCAGCCTTGCAATGTGTGGACCACATCCGTCATGTCTGCGCAGGCCAGCTGCTGAGTACACCCAGGGTGTCCTTGCCTTCCGACATAGCAGATTTTTCAGAAGTGTTCAGTGAACAAAAAGCAGACCAATTGCCACCGCACCGGCCATATGATTGTTCCATCGATTTGATTCCGGATGCGCCGCTCCCTGTGGGTCATTTGTATTCGATGTCAGACCCGGAGTTGGCCACATTGTGGGACTTTTTGTACAAAAACCTTGCTCGGGGTTTTATCAGACCCTCGTCTTTGCCATTGTCTGTCCCGGTCTTGTTCATCAAAAAGAAGACCGGAGATTTGACACTCTGTTGTGACTACCGTAGGCTCAATGCTATCATGGTGCGCAATCGATATCCTCTGCCCCTTATTCCTGAACAGTTGGAGCGGCTCAGAGAAGCTAAGGTGTTCACCAAATTGGATCTCTGTGGAGTTTACAATCTTGTCCGGATCCGACCCGGGGATGAATGGAAGACGACATTCGGTACCAGGTATGGGCATTTTGAGTACACGGTCATGCCTTTTGGGCTGACCAATGCCCCTGCCGTCTTCCAACATTTTATGAACGACATCTTCCAGGACCTTTTGGACCAGTTTGTCGTCATTTATCTCGATGACATCTTGATTTACTCATCCTCCCAGGAGAGTCATCGGCAGCACCTACGCCTGGTCCTCCAACGGCTTCGTGAGAATCGCTTGTATGCGAAACTGGAGAGGTGCCAGTTTTGGCAGTCCACCATTGAGTTGCATCCGATATCGGTGTAGGAGCGGTGTTACTTCAGGCTCACGCCTCCAGAGGTACCCTTTTCCCTTGCGCTTATTATTCGTGGAAACTCAATTCTTCCAAGCGCAATTTTACCATTTGGGAGAAGGAGTTACTAGCCATTAAGGTGGCATTTGAGGCTTGGAGGCATCATCTAGAGGGGGCCAGGCATCAGATTGAAGTCTGGACAGACCATAGGAATTTGGAATTTATGAAGACCGTGCGGATTTTGAACCAATGCCAGATACGGTGGTCTCTTTTCTTTGCACGGTTTAACTTCTGCGTGATGTACGTCCCCAGTGCGCACAACCAAAGGGTGGATGCCCTATCAAGGAAACCCGAGCATTCGTGTACCAAAGACCCGATTCCACCTCGGATAGTTTTGCCCGTAGAGTCCTTCTCCACGGTTCACGAGCCTGTGGACTTACGGCCCCAGATACGGGAAGCGCAGCAGCATGACGATTGGGTAGAACAACAGAAGGCAGAGGTGGGGCATGCCTCCCCATGGACATTCACTGATGAACTTTTACGGTACCGGGGCAGACTCTATGTGCCAGCGGGGCCCCTTCGGGGACTTATTCTATCCCAGTGCCATGATAATCCTGCGGCGGGGCACTTTGGCCTCTTCCAGACCTTGAACCTGGTGTCCCGTACCTTTTGGTGGCCCCAATTGCAACATGACGTACAATCTTACGTCACGACTTGTGTACGGTGTTGGCAGGCCAAGTCAGTGACAGGAGCCCCCTCCAGGGCTGCTTCAGCCATTGCTGACCCTGGAGAGACCCTGGGGGGCCATTTCTATGGACTTCCTGACAGACTTGCATCCGTCTTCTGGATTTACCATGGTGTTCATGGTGGTAGACATGCTGACGAAGATGGCGCATTTTATCCCGTGTTGGATATTACCAACAGCCCGCGTCACCGCGTCATTATCCAACATGTTTTCAGGCTGCATGGCCTACCTGACAGGGTCGTGTTGGACAGAGGAATGCAATTCACAGCCCAGTTTTGGAAAGGGCTGATGACGGCCTTGGATGTCAAGATCTGCTTGTCCTCAGCGCACCATCCCGAAACTGACGGAGGGATGGAGAAAGTGATCAGGATCTTGGAACAGTACCTGTGCTGTTTTGTGGACCAGCAGCAAAATGATTGGGTGGACTATCTGGCAATAGCAGAGTTTGCTTTCAATAACTCACAGCACACATCCACGCAGATGACGCCCTTCTTGGCCAATGTGGGGTATCATCCTTGGTTCTTTCCTCTCACACCCATCGACTCACCGGTCCCTGCAGCTAAGGAGTTCCTGTCGGAAGTACAGGCGGTCCATCAAGTAGTGCGGCGATATCTGGAGAAAGCCAAGGAGGACTATAAGAGAGTCGCAGACAAGTCTTGGTGCACAACGCCGGCGTTGACTGTGGGCGATCGAGTGTGGCTGTCCACTAGACACCTTCCGTCAAATCCGCCGGTCAAGAAGTTAGACCACTGTTACCTTGGCCCATTTCCTGTTGAAGCAGTCATCAATCCGGTCGCCTATCGCCTGACCTTGCCACGTTCGATGCGAGTTCATCCGGTCTTTCATCAATCTCTTCTTGTTCCTGAACGGCCGGCTTGTCCTCTTTGTCAACCCGATCATCCCCAGCAAGAACCCCGTGCCGATGAGGCGTCGACCGAGTACGATGTTGCCAGGATTCGGGCAATGTTCCCTCTAATTTTTTTTCAGTGTGAGCAGAAAAGTGTTTGAGCGGTACATTTTCATGCCTGAGCACCTGAATTTTTTTTCACAGATGTCACCTAAGACAACAACTAAATCAGTATTATTTGAAACTCAGTTATGTTTATTCAAGGTACCCGCTTAATTAAAAGTGTTATATAATATCGGTATCACTTAACAATGCTCCTGCTTAGCAACCAAAATGTTGGCTCAGGAGCTCTGGCATTGAAGTGTGCAAGTCTTAAAGCTGTCAATTTACAAGATCCTTGCACACCTAACCCTTTAGGGAAAAAAAATCCAGGGGTCTTCAAACCTGACAGCTTTAAGACTTGTGGACGTCAACTCCCAGAATTCCTCCTCCAGTCATGTTGCAGCGACATCATCTGCGTGGGTCTGCTCCATCTTTGGGTTTTTTCACCGAGGGCAGGGCTGCCGCTGAAGATGCCGACCAGCCCCCGCTGCCACCAGAATAACTGCTGCCTCTTCCTCCTCCTCCTCCTCCAACAGCAGCACAACATTTGCTGCCCGGCGCTGCAGCTGAGGTGAACCTGCCAAAGCTCCCGCTGGCGCCTCCGCCTGTGGCAGCGGCGGCAGCGGCGGCAGCGCCTCCCCCTCAGCTCGGAGCACCTGAGCTGGGCCCCGCATTACCCCTGCTGCTGCCTCCTCCTCCGCCGTGCTTTTGAGAAGCCATGAGGCCTTTTTTTCCTGCTCCCGCCCCCGCTGCCTTCCTACTGGCTCCCGCGGCCTCATGGCTCCTCAAAAGCACGGTGGAGGAGGAGGGGGCAGGGGTAACGCAGGGCCCAGCTCAGGTGCTCCGAGCGGAGGGGGAGGCGGTGCTGCAACAGGCAGGTGCACCAGCGAGAGCTTTGGCGGCTTCACCTCAGCCGCAGCGTCGGGCAACAAATGTGGTAGTGCTGTTGGAGGAGGAGGAGGAGGCGGAAGAAGCAGTTATTCTAGTGGCGGCGGGGGCTTTCGGGGTTCACTTCAGGTGCAAGCGGCTAGGACTGGCTGCCCACAAAGGACCTCCCCAGGCTTGCTTTGCTGAACATGGGGTGACTGACAATAGTTTGAGCGGGCGTGGCTGGTGCAAACTACCGTCAGTCGCCTCGCGCTGATCAAAACAAGTCCGGGGAGGTCTTGGAAAATGGAAATGGAAAAAGTCTTATATATTGCAATGTTGTGCGTTGGGAACAGACGAGGAGCCAGATTCCACCAATGCTGTTTATTCAAGTTAAGAACACACTTGGGGCGGAGCTTGCTGGGCGGCGGAGCTTGCTGCCAGCATGAATGGCTGCCTGGACAGAGAGCTCTGTTAGCAGCAGCCAGATCTAACGTCCGGAGGGGGTTTGCTGAAAAGATTTTGATAAGCCAAGCCTTCCTGGAGGGAAGACTGAAGAGAGAAGGTTGGTTTGACACGACCATAGGACGGCAATCCATGGTATGTGCTTGAAATCTCCTTCATATCACCAGACGTGGAAGAGGGCGACAGTAATGGCCGTCCCAAAATGCTGACAAGAGTTCAAAGCAAGCGAGGATTTATTACAGAGAGCTGTGGGAGTTGCGAGTGATCTAACAGCTTCCGGATCTTGGAGAAGGTAATTCTATCCCAAAACAGCTCAAGAGATCAAGGGCTCCAAGAAGATGTGGGAGGGTTGCTTTCCCTCCTTTATTACAGCGGCGAAAAGTAATATGCTGAGTGAAAAATGGTGGCGTTATCTTTTTACTCTCTGATCTGTCTGATAAGCTGAACATAAACCTAATCTGTTAACATAACAAAGCCGGCTGTAAATAACTTTGACTATACAGATACCTTCAGGGGCCTTTGAGTTAATTATACAAGTCTGGAAGGCTCAAAGGGAAAAATTTATTTTAGCAATATATATAGGTGGAGTGATTGCAGTTGGTCAGCGTCTGGACAAGTGGAAGAGAGACATCTACTGGCAAAACCTGGAATTTCCCCCCCCCCCCTCTTAATACCCTAAGAGAAAACAGGATTTTTTTTGCTGACTATATTCTCTGGACAGCCTTTGGATACTACTATCTGGAGAAAGAGAAAGAAGATCTATTGGAGCAGGGGAACCCAGAACATTTTCATATAATTATCCAACACAGGAGGGACGCACCTAAGGTTGAACTTAAAACCTAGGAATTAATGTGATAATGCTACCATCAAAGGAATATATTGTTTTTGCTATTGTTATTGTTGTAAGATTACTAACCCTAACTTCTTTCGATATTATTGGCACTAGTACTGATTAATCTAGGATAATATAAGCAATAACTATAAACATTCTATCCTTAGATTTTATTAAGTTATCAAAATAGATTATTAGATTAATAGAAAGTTAGGAGTATTATAAATGTGACATACACACACATATATATATACAGTGATAAACCGATAAGTCTCTCACATTATCCCACTATCCTATGACAGCTGTTCCTATATAACACACGAACTAATCGATATATAGAGTTTACTACCCCCTATCACTATTTAAAATTGATATTTGAGTAGAGGTAGCGGGAAGAGGAGAGGGAGCAGAAGGAAGATAGGTACGCAGGAAGGAAGGAAGGAAGAAAGAAAGAAGGAAGGGAGGTAGGAAGGAGGGAGGGAGGAAGGAAGGGAGGAAGGGAGGAAGGAAGGAAGGAAGAAAGGAAGCAAGGAAGAAAGGAAGAAAGGAAGAAAGGAAGAAAGGAAGAAAGGAAGAAAGGATGAAAGGAAGAAAGATAGAAAGAAAGATAAGAAAGAAAGAAAGAAAGAAAGAAAGAAAGAAAGAAAGAAAGAAAGAAAGAAGGGAGAAAGTTACGAGGGAGAGAAGTAAGTGGGAGCTCTGGGGAAAAATTAAAGTAGGGATCCAACTCCTCCAAAAAATGACAAGTAGTACAAATTTTACGAAAATTGGCACGGGGAGGAAGCCAGCATCCCAGCCATCCCTAGCGGCTGCCAGTCCCTCGAACCAAAGATCTTCAGAGGATATGCCTCAAAGAGAAAGATCCAACTCAACTAAGGAATTGCAGATGATGCTACAGTCCATGCAAGAGGCAATGGCTAAAGATCACGAAGAACTTAAAAAGGATATTAAAGAAATAAGGAGTGATACGGTAGAATTAAAGGAAAGAATGCAGAAGATGGACGATAAATTTGAGAAGTTCCAGGAACAGATCGATAAACACGAACAAAGAATAAATGTAATAGAAGGAAGGTTGGAAAGGAGGAGGAAAAAATGGAGCAGCTGAGTGCTAGGCTGATCCAGGCAAACAAGGAACTTGAGTTAACGGTCCTCACGTTAGAATCGGAGAAAGCAGCCCAATTCCTACGGTTCCAGAACATAAAGGAAGAAAAAGGCGAGGATTTACCAGACACGATGGCAGACCTAATGGCAAAGGCTTTGGGAATAGAAAAGGATGATATGGCAAGTGAGATCGACGAGACGTATAGAATACAGACAAATTACGTATAGAATACAGACAAATTACGCAAAAAAGAATAATCTTCCAAGAGAAGTCCATGTAAAGTTTGTTAAAAAATCAATACGTGACGAGGTGCTGAATAGAACTAGAGACGACCCGATAATTTACAACCAACGACAATTAACAGTTCTAAAACAGGTACCGAGGAGAATCAGAGAATTAAGAAGGCCCTACCAATTTTTAACATCTGTCCTGAACAAATATGAAATTAACTTTAGATGGCTGATGCCGGAGGGTGTACTGGTAACCTGGAGAGATAGAAGATTTAGAATAGACACAATAGAACAAGAGGAAGACTTTTACAATACCCTAGTTGGGCAGGAGGAGGAGAAAGACGAAGGAGAACAGGCGGGAGCAAGGAGGCAAGGATCCAGGGTACAGATAAGAAGAGAGAAGGAACCAGTGGAGATACGAAAGGAGAAAGAAGTCGTTCTAGACGAAAAAGGGGAAGAACCAAAGGAAGTGAGAGAAATAAGGGCAACAAGAAGCACACGACCCAAATACACATAGAAGTATGTCGGGAGAAATCAAGATCCTATCATTGAATATTAATGGTCTAAACTCACCCCAGAAGAGGAAAACAATATTTAATAAATTAAAACATTTGAACTATGATATAATTGCAATGCAAGAGGTCCATATGACTAAAAGACATATCCAGATTTTAGAATGTCCTAGATTGGGTAAACTCTACGCGGCCCTGGCTGACCAAAAGAAAAGAGGAATAGCACTATATGTCAAAGACACAATTCAGACTAAACTAATTTACCATGATGAGGAAGGGAGAATACTAATCGTGGAAATAATGTTAAATCAAAAAAAGGTGTCACTGGTTGTAATATATGCACCTAATGAAGGCCAGGAAAATTTCTATCATAAACTACATAGCACTATTCGAGAGATGGGAAGCGAAAATGTCTGTTTACTGGGCGATGTCAATGCTATAGTTGACCCGAAACGGGACTATAAAAGTGGAAAGAAGAGAAAAGGAGCTAGGAGAACTTTGCCAAGGTCATTCTTCCAAATGGCTGAAGAACTTAATTTGTTTGATGTATGGCGAGAAAGATGTCCAGAGGGTAAGCAATATACCTTCTACTCGAATCGACACGAATCCTGGTCAAGGATAGATATGGTCTGGCTGCCGATGGAGCTAATCTCAGAAGTGAAGGAGATAGATATAGAACCCAACCTATGGGCTGACCACAATCCCATGAGGATTATTTGGAAAAAACAAAAGGGCAGTTACCGTTGGTCACTCAATAGGTCAATTCTAAAAGACCAGGAATATATTAATAGAGTCAACCAAGAATTAAGATTCTTCTTCAAAGAAAACGGACCAGGAGACACATCCATACAAAACCTATGGGATACGACTAAGGCATTTATAAGAGGGGTCACAATATTAGCTACAGCCAGGAAGAAAAAAACCGAGAATCTAAAAATAAGAGAGCTGAAAGAAAGGTATAGAAATTTAGAGAGTGAACTACAAAAGAAACCGCAGAACAGAAGTATAAAAGGAAATATGGAATTGATTAAACATGAATTGGCTATATTTGAAAAAGCAAAATTGGCACAATCTATAAAAAAAGCAAAACAAAACTTCTTTGAGAATGCAAATAAACCGGGGCGATGGCTATCGTATAGGTTGAGGAAGCAAAAACAAGAGAACTGGATCAATAAACTACAAGATGAAAAAGGCGAGATCTGCAACCAACTAGAGGAAAAGAAAAAGATTATCCAAGAGTTTTATGATCAATTATATAAAGAAAACCGAGACTATACAAAGGAAGGAATATTACAGTATTTGGAAAAGTCAGATCTGCCAAAGGTACCAGAGGAGATTAAGGACATGTTCAATGAAGACATTAAAACATCAGAGATAACCGAGCCCATACAAAGACAAAAGAATAATAAAGCTGCAGGGCCGGATGGGTTGCCAGCGGAAATTTATAAAGAATTCCAGGATATACTTGTCCCAACGTTGTTGGAAGTCTACAACGCTGTGTTGAAAGAGGCGAAGACACCATTATCATGGACGGAGGCTAACATTGTACTATTACCTAAGGCGGAGACAGACCAGGTGCTTATACAAAACTACAGACCAATATCACTGCTAAATGCAGATTACAAAATCTTTGCCTCAATAATAGCAGAAAGGCTGAAAAAATTTCTTACATCGTTCATCCATACACACCAAAACGGATTCCTCCCCAGAAGACAAATTAAAAACAATATGAGAATTATGTTGGACATTCTTGAATATTATGAAGTGCACAATGACAAACAGGTTGCACTAATCTTTCTCGATGCCCAAAAGGCATTTGATAAGGTCAACTGGGAATTTTTGCACCAACAATTAGAATATATGGATTGTGGGGATAAATTTATAAACACGATCAGAGCAATTTGGTCGATCACTGGCCATTGGGGGCGAACTGCTGGCCCCCGTGGATCGGGTACGCAATTTGGGTGTCCTCCTGGACGCCCGGCTGTCAATGGATGACCATGTGACAGCCGTGGCAAGGGGGGCATTCCACCAGGTTCGCCTGGTGCGCCAATTGCGTCCCCTATTGGACCGGAACGCCCTATGTACAGTCACTCATGCGCTTGTGACGTCTCGACTAGACTACTGTAATGCTCTCTACATGGGGCTCCCCTTGAGATGCACCCGAAGGCTGCAGTTGGTTCAGAATGCGGCCGCGCGGACAATTGTGGGAGCTACTAGATACTCCCACATAACACCTTTGCTGCGCGGGCTGCACTGGCTACCTGTGGCTTTTCGGGTGCGTTTCAAGGTGTTGGTTATCATCTTGAAAGCGCTCCATGGCACAGGACCTAGTTATTTGCGGGATCATATCCTGCCCCATACATCCCTTCGGCCAATTCGCTCTCACAGAGAGGGACTCCTCCGGGTGCCGTCCACTAGGCAATGCCAGCAGGCGACGCCCAGGAGTAGGGCCTTCTCTGTGATGGGAATCCCTTTGGAATGACCTCCCCCCAGATATCAGGACTATCACCGACCTCCGCTCCTTCCGTAAGAAACTAAAGACCCACCTGTTCAATCTAGCCGGCCTGGCCTAATTCCTAATTCCCAATTTTAGTTCCTCAAGCCTGCATGTTTTAAAATTTTCTAGGGGTATACTTTTAGTTGTTTTTTAATTTAATTTTTAATTTTTACTTTTTGTACAGTTGTATGAGGTTTAATTCGTTTTTAAGGGTATGGGATATTCGTCTTTTGTATTCGTTTTAATGACACACCTGTACACCGCCCCGAGTCCCTTCGGGGAGAGGGGGCGGTCTAGAAATATTGAAAATAAATAAATAAATAAATAAATTTATACAAACCAAAAAGCCAAAGTGAATCAATGGTGAACTAATACAAAGTATTGTAATCCAGAAGGGTACAAGACAAGGTTGCCCCCTATCCCCCCTGTTGTTTATACTAACCCTAGAAGTACTAGCCAGGAATATACGTAAAGAGGTACAGATAAAGGGACTAGAAATTAAAAAGGAGCAATTTAAGTTACAGGCCTTTGCGGACGATCTAGTGTTTGTGCTAGAAGATCCTATAAAGTCTGGTACAAAACTCATTGAGGAATTGACAGAGTATGGGAAAATAGTGGGTCTAAAGATAAATATGACAAAGACCAAAATGCTGACTAAAAATATGACATCAAAAGCAAAAGAGGAGTTAACAAAGAAATTGGGTATCCAAATTGTCAAAAAAGTTAAATATCTTGGTATACATTTATCTGCGAGGTGTGTGACCATCAAAGAAGACAATTATACCAATCTGATTAATAAAACTAAGAAGGATCTAGAAAGATGGAAAAACCTACAACTGTCCCTGATGGGCAGGATTGCAGTTATAAAAATGAATATATTACCAAAATTTCTTTTCCTATTTCAGAACATACCCATTAAATTAGAAAAAGGTGTCTTCAAAGATTTGAATCAATTGGTTTCGAAATTTATCTGGCAGGGAAGAAAACCAAGAATAAAACTTAAGGCTATGCAAGACACTAAGGAAAAGGGAGGATTTGGCGTACCAGATTGGGAACTCTATTATACTGCGGCCATACTTACATGGCTAAGGGAATGGATAATGCTGAGAAATAAAAGGTTACTCAAATTGGAAGGTCATGACCTCCAAGCAGGCTGGCATGCCTTCCTCTGGTATGAAAAAGGATCTGCACACACATATTTTAGTAGACATTACATTAGACAATCTCTGTTAATCATATGGAATAAAATTAAACATGACCACTATACCAAAATACCTATTTGGCTATCTACGATGGAAGCATACATACACCCAAATTTAATTAACGTGGAAAATATAGTCACATATAAAGAGCTATTGAACAGGCAGAGGGAGATCAAAACTAGATCAGAATTGACATCACAAGGAATACAAGTAGAATGGTGGTCTTATTTACAGATACAATCAAGGTATGCACAGGATAGGAAGAACGAAGGTATTGCCAAAGACTACACAATATTAGATAAACTGTTGATTATTAAATATTGTTTTCCTCTTCTGGGGTGAGTTTAGACCATTAATATTCAATGATAGGATCTTGATTTCTCCCGACATACTTCTATGTGTATTTGGGTCGTGTGCTTCTTGTTGCCCTTATTTCTCTCACTTCCTTTGGTTCTTCCCCTTTTTCGTCTAGAACGACTTCTTTCTCCTTTCGTATCTCCACTGGTTCCTTCTCTCTTCTTATCTGTACCCTGGATCCTTGCCTCCTTGCTCCCGCCTGTTCTCCTTCGTCTTTCTCCTCCTCCTGCCCAACTAGGGTATTGTAAAGTCTTCCGCTTGTTCTATTGTGTCTATTCTAAATCTTCTATCTCTCCAGGTTACCAGTACGCCCTCCGGCATCAGCCATCTAAAGTTAATTTCATATTTGTTCAGGACAGATGTTAAAAATTGGTAGGGCCTTCTTAATTCTCTGATTCTCCTCGGTACCTGTTTTACAATAGTCGTTGGTTGTAAATTATCAGGTCGTCTCTAGTTCTATTCAGCACCTCGTCACGTATTGATTTTTTAACAAACTTTACATGGACTTCTCTTGGAAGATTATTCTTTTTTGCGTAATTTAATAATAATAATAATATATTTATTTCTTAGCCGCACCCTCTCCCGAAGGACTCGGGGCGGCGTACAACGGAACATTCGAAATAAATATGTAAACAAAACAAACATATAACAAAGACATACACTAAAACATACATACATACATAAGGAGGAGATCGATTGATAAAAACAATTAAAATACTGTATTTAAAACCCCTAGAAATTAAATGTAATTAAAATACCCAGTTAAAAACCCGTCAGGAGCGATATGGTTAAATCAAAGTTGAGCCAGGCCAGCTGCTTGGAATAGGTGGGTCTTAAGCTTAATACGGAAGGAGCGGAGGTCAGAGGTATTCCTAATATCTGGAGGGAGGTCATTCCACAGGGCTGGGCCCGCCACAGAGAAGGCTCTACTCCTAGGCGCCGCCCCATGACATTGTCTAGCGGACGGCACCTGGAGGAGCCCCTCTCTGTGCGAGCGAATTGGTCGCAGGGATGTATGGGGCAGAATACGATCCCGCAAGTAACTAGGTCCTAAGCCATGGAGCGCTTTAAAGATAGTTATCAAAACCTTGAAACGCACCCGATAGGCCACAGGAAGCCAGTGCAGCTCGCGCAGGAGCGGTGTCACGTGGGAGTACCTAGTACTCCCCATAATTACCCGCGCGGCTGCGTTCTGGACCAACTGCAGCCTCCGGGTGCATTTCAAGGGAAGCCCCATGTAGAGAGCGTTACAGTAGTCCAAGCGAGACGTCACCAGCGCATGAGTGACTGTGCGCAAGGCATACGTATAGAATACATTTGTCTGTATTCTATACGTAATTTGTCTGTATTCTATACGTCTCGTCGATCTCACTTGCCATCTCATCCTTTTCTATTCCCAAAGCCTTTGCCATTAGGTCTGCCATCGTGTCTGGTAAATCCTCGCCTTTTTCTTCCTTTACGTTCTGGAACCATAGGAATTGGGCTGCTTTCTCCGATTCTAACGTGAGGACCGTTAACTCAAGTTCCTTGTTTGCCTGGATCAGCCTAGCACTCAGCTGCTCCATTTTTTCCTCCTCCTTTCCAACCTTCCTTCTATTACATTTATTCTTTGTTCGTGTTTATCGATCTGTTCCTGGAACTTCTCAAATTTATCGTCCATCTTCTGCATTCTTTCCTTTAATTCTACCGTATCACTCCTTATTTCTTTAATATCCTTTTTAAGTTCTTCGTGATCTTTAGCCATTGCCTCTTGCATGGACTGTAGCATCATCTGCAATTCCTTAGTTGAGTTGGATCTTTCTCTTTGAGGCATATCCTCTGAAGATCTTTGGTTCGAGGGACTGGCAGCCGCTAGGGATGGCTGGGATGCTGGCTTCCTCCCCGTGCCAATTTTCGTAAAATTTGTACTACTTGTCATTTTTTGGAGGAGTTGGATCCCTACTTTAATTTTTCCCCAGAGCTCCCACTTACTTCTCTCCCTCGTAACTTTCTCCAGTCCCTCTTCTTTCTTTCTTTCTTTCTTTCTTTCTTTCTTTCTTTCTTTCTTTCTTTCTTTCTTTCTTTCTTTCTTTCTTCCTTTCTTCTTCTTTCTTCCTTTCTTCTCTTCCTTCTTCCTTTCTTCCTTCCTTCCTTCCTCCCTTCCTCCCTTCCTTCCTCCCTCCCTCCTTCCTACCTCCCTTCCTTCTTTCTTCTCTTCCTTCCTTCCTTCCTGCCTACCTACCTTCCTTCTTCTCCCTCTCCTCTTCCCTCTACCTCTACTCAAATTTCAATTTTAAATGGTGATAGGGGGTAGTAAACTCTATATAACGATTAGTTCGTGTGTTATATAGGAACAGCTGTCATAGAATAGTAGGATAGTGTGAGAGACTTATCGGTTTATCACTGTATATATATATATGTGTGTGTGTGTATGTCACATTTATAATACTCCTAACTTTCTATTAATCTATTTTGATAACTTAATAAAATCTAAGGATAGAATGTTTATAGTTATTGCTTATATTATCCTAGATTAATCAGTACTAGTGCCACTAATATTGAAAGAAGTTAGGGTTAGTAATCTTACAACAATAACAATAGCAAAAACAATATATTCCTTTGATGGTAGTATTATCACATTAATTCCTAGGTTTTAAGTTGAACCTTAGGTGCGTCCCTCCTGTGTTGGATAATTATATGAAAATGTTCTGGGTTCCCCTGCTCCAATAGATCTTCTTTCTCTCTCTCCAGATAGTAGTATCCAAAGGCTGTCCAGAGAATATAGTCAGCAAAAAAAATCCTGTTTTCTCTTAGGGTATTAAGAGGGGGGGGGGGGAAATTCCAGGTTTCGCCAGTAGATGTCTCTCTTCCACTTGTCCAGACGCTGACCAACTGCAATCACTCCACCTATATATATTGCTAAAATAAATTTTTCCCTTCGAGCCTTCCAGACTTGTATAATTAACTCAAAACCCCCTGAAGGTATCTGTATAGTCAAAGTTATTTACAGCCGGCTTTGTTATGTTAACAGATTAGGTTTAGGTTCAGCTTATCAGACAGTTCAGAGAGTAAAAAGATAAAGCCGCCATTTTTCACTCAGCATATTACTTTTCGCCGCTGTAATAAAGGAGGGAAAGCAACCCTCCCACATCTTCTTGGAGCCCTTGATCTCTTGAGCTGTTTTGGGATAGAATTACCTTCTCCAAGATCCGGAAGCTGTTAGATCACTCGCAACTCCCACAGCTCTCTGTAATAAATCCTCGCTTGCTTTGAACTCTTGTCAGCATTTTGGGACGGCCATTACTGTCGCCCTCTTCCACGTCCGGTGATATGAAGGAGATTTCAAGCACATACCATGGATTGCCGTCCTATGGTCGTGTCAAACCAACCTTCTCTCTTCAGTCTTCCCTCCAGGAAGGCTTGGCTTATCAAAATCTTTTCAGCAAACCCCCTCCGGACGTTAGATCTGGCTGCTGCTAACAGAGCTCTCTGTCCAGGCAGCCATTCATGCTGGCAGCAAGCTCCGCCCCTGCTGTATAGATTTTTGTTGGAATATAAACTAGAGGAAGAACATGTCAAAGAAACCATGGTTGCCTGGGCGAAAAACTTCGGTTACAATGTGGAATTGGCTAAGTGGGAAAAACTTTGGATACTTAATCAGAAATTAACATTGGCTATGGCGTATAAATTTCCTGTTTCCTGAAAAGAGAATAACATAAAAGTTAACCTAACAACATTAACCACCTCTTCCCTCCCCAGGGGGATCCTTTGGCTTATTGGGAAATTTATCATGGAATTGTTTTACTAACTTCTCTACTTTTAGATTCCAGGTTTTCACCCAAGTAGCTTCAGACAAATGGTAACCCTTCCAATGCACTAAATACTGTAAGCGACCCCTATTCAGCCTGGAGTCTACGGTTTTTTCCACCTCAGACTGTGTTTCCCCTTCTATCACTACAGGAGGAGGCTTCAGTGGGTGCTCTTATGCTGGACCCAATTAATGGCTTCAACAAGCTACAATGAAATTCTGGGTTAATTTTCCCTAGACTTCTGGGTAGACTGAGTTGATCTGTAACTGGGTTAACTATCTTCACTATTGGGAATGGACCTAGAAATGTTGGACCAAATTCCTTGCTAGGCATTCTTAATCTCATGTATTTGGTAGATACAAAAACTTTGTTTTGGAGGGGTTTTGGAGCAAGCGGTGTTTATCAGCTTACTTCTTGTAGGCTTCTGCTGCATCTGCTAGAGCCTTCTTCGTATTTTTCCATCCTTTCTTTAGTGTGTCCATCCATTCATTCAGAGACATGAAGGAGGGAGGTTCTCTAGGCAGCTCAGGCATGGCTGAGTCCCTTCGGGGAGAGGGGGCGGTCTATAAATTTAATAAAATAAATAAATAAATAAATGGCAACAAATTCCATGCCACCAGTAATCTGGCAAGGCGTTAATCCCGTGCTGCTGTGGACTGCATCGTTGTATGGTACTTCAGCGAAGGGTAGCAAGTCCGACCAGTTGTCTTGCTGATAGTCCACGTAATACCGGATGCATTGTTCCACCACCGCATTGGCTCTCTCTGCTAAGCAGTTCATGCTGGGATGAACCTCTGACCTCAGTCCTTGTGTGGACCCAATGGGTCTCAGAACTTCTCTCCAGAACCTGGCTGTGAACTGGACTCCGCGGTCTGAAATGATCCTCTTGGGCACTCCGTGCAGGTGATAAATGTGTTTCACAAACATTTTCACTAATTTCTTTGCGGACGGCAACCCTGACCAAGCGATGGAAACCAAATCAATAACTGTCCAGATTACTCTATTCCCACTGCTGTCTGGGAGTTTGACGATGAAGTCCATTGCGATCTCTTCCCATGGTCGGTTAGGGCTAGCCACTTGTTGTAGTAGTCCAGGGGACTTCTCCAGCAGTGTTTTCATCGTTGCGCAAGTAGCACAGCTTTTTACGTAATCTTCCACCTCCGATTTCATCTTTGGCCACCAAAATTGACACCTGGCGAGGTGGAGTGTTTTTAGGAATCCAAAGTGGCCTCCTAGTTCTGCCTCATGGCTTCGCTGTAAAACTTCCAGCCTCAATCCTGTGGGGACGTACAGTTTGGATCCCTTCCACGCTAATGCATTTTCCATCGTTAGGATTTCCTGGTTATTGTTGAGCCACTGCTCTGTTGGGAGCGCCAATTTCATAGCTGTCATCAGTTTATCCTGGCTTCCATTACTGTCATACTGCGGTTTTCTCAACAAAGCATCCCCCAACAAATTTTTTGGTACTTGTTGGACCCCTGGGGGTTTTGTTTCTGTTGCAGGTGCTGCAGGTTCTGGGCTCTTGGATTCAATCATCCTGGGCTGGCCCTTTTCCTCCTCCGAGGCCTCCCTCTTGGTAGGACGTTTTGTCACCTTTGGTTGGGGATCCTCTTCCAGAGGTTGTTGGCCCAGATGACTCTTTTCTGCTGGCATCTGGGGCCTTCTCTTTACCGCCGTGGCGGTTGGTGTGCACGTTTGTGGCATTGGGGCTGGAGCCAAGCACTCTGACACTCTGTGGCCAAGTTGGCAGCAACGGTGGCATTTTATTGGCCCCCACAAGGAAAGGAACCTAGTTACACCTCTAAACTTAGGAACCGCCTCATCACATTGTTCCGCTGACCATCCTGTAGCTTCCCCCTTGGTAATCCCTTCTTCCTTTGTCAAGAACCCTTCTCTGTAGGAAGGTGGGGTAAGAACCTGTTGGGGCATTTCTGGGAAGACTGGAACCGGTGGGGAGGTCAATCCCTGGGTTGTCCACTGCCCAGTTATCTGTCATGATGCCATTTGCTGAGGGAGGGCAGGTGCCCACTGGCATCCCTTCCATTCATGACCTGGAGTTAAGACCCATCCTGGGGGTTCCTGATTCACAGGTTGCAGGTCAACCAACAATAGCTGGCGGGGGGGGGGTGTTGTGTGACAAGGCCTCCTCTGCTGGCTTGGAGGAGTTATGGGCCAAGGTCCCTTCTGCTGGCTTGGAGGATTTTCCCATGCTGATGGTCAAGTAGGTGCCCACGGGCATCTTTTCCATCCATACTCTGGGAAGAAAGCCCAATTTGGTGGTGCTTCATTCACAAGCTGCAGCCCAATTTCCAGTGGCTGGCAAGTTAAAGATTCTGGCCAAATCCCTTCTTGCTGGCTGGGTTGAATTTCCCATTTTGATAGGGAATCTGTCTTCAACTCAGTTGCCAGGTAATGGGTCATTTCATTTATCGCTGTTTGGAAGGAGTAATTATCTCCACTCTAGTCCTCCAGTCCATTGCAGCTTTCACTAGTGAAGGGGGTGGGGGAAAGATTGACTCACGTTTGGCTGAAGAAGTTGGTCTGGGATTCCAAACATCTTGTCGCTTCCAGCTGTGTGTAGAATTAGTTTTCCCAGTCCCCTCTGGCTGCATCTTCCCAGATGCTATTTATCTGAAACAGAAATTCCTTCGCACATTGAAGATTTGCAGAGAAGCGTCTCATCTCAGCTTATTATCTCAAAAGGCTTTCTCAAAATTGTTCGCTGATATTTTATGGTGACCTGGTCAGTCAGCGTTGGGAAATCAGCACCCCTTGCCAGCCCCCATGCAGGGGGGCTGCTGGTGATTTATTTTAAAAGGAGATTTGGGATAATGTCAGCGTTCCAAATATCATGCAGAATTAAATCAGAGTCCAAGGCAGAGCTATCCTTAAAGTTCCAATTTAATAAGACAGACATGTGTTGTAGCCCAGCAGGAGCCGTTGGAGTTGCCACCAGACTCCGACAGCGAGGGTCCCTCTGAGTCGGCTCTGGAGGATGTGGAGGACCCTGGACAGGGTTCCGACTCTGAGCAGAACAGAACAGACATGTTGGCAACAAACTGTGGAATCCCAAATCTAAAGCTTCCTGGGATTCCACCCAGTTGAAAGTTCATGATCTTATCCCCACACCCATATATCCATCACATGGTCCAATCTTCTTCGGCCACGCTGGCATTTCCACCCATCTAGTTCCAGTCAGATGCAGAGGTGCGGAGACAAAAGATGACCTTGGGCTTCTAGAAAAGAATGACAACAACACATTCTACAATTCTACTCCTTTCTATTCCCCCTCCCAACTATTACACAAATGAAACAGCACAGTGAAATAAAAGAGTGTGGCAGGCCAAAGATCCAAAAAGGAATATAACTGCAGGCCTGACAGGTGAACTCTGACAGCTCAGACCATTATGAGACTGCTCTGGAGGATGAGGAAGACTCTGGAGGGTGTTTGGAGTCAGATCAGGAACTAGAGAAGCCTCTTGGCCACCAGGTGGCATCTGAGTCAGGGAGCAGTTAGGAGGAACTGAGGGAGGTTGTGCCTGATGTGCGTAGGCGTCAAATTGATAGGAGAAAGGAACAGCTGTGGAGAAGACGTCATAGAAGGAAGTAGGGACAGCTGGTTAAGGGTGATGCCCCTCCCAAAGAGTTTATAAGGGGAGCGACGGGAGGGGAATCTTTGCAGGAAATGGTTAAAAATATACTTCAAAGAACATCTGTGTGCTTTTCTTCTAATCACTCTCTATAAACAAGCTGTGAGACCTTGAAGTGCCAAGCCAGGATAATCAGTGAAAAAAAAAAGTGTTTCGTTTCCAATACACAAACCTCCAGCCTCCGAGTAGCAGTGTTACAATGTTACAATTTCTTTGTTTCTTTTTGTATCTTTTTTGTATTTCAAGTTTAAAAAAGTCCAATTCTTAAATGAGTTAGAAAAACACCCACAGTAATGAAAGAGGAGAATTTTAGTCCATAGATTACAGAGAATAGTAATAGAAAAAAAATAAAAGAAGGAAACTTAATCCATTCGTTTTAAAAGGCTTGCATAATTTCCATCCGTGAAGATAGCATTTAAAAAGTAAGATAACCCACTGTCCAAAACCAGTCCAAATTTAATTCCGCTGCTTATTTCTTCTGTTCTGCAATTTAAATTAATTTTAAGGTTTTTTATAGGCAGTCACTTTTAAAACAGTAAAAATTCATCACCAGCTGGAAACACCTTCTCTTTCCATATCATTCCGTTTTGGAGCCGCCCCGACTTCATCAGCCAAATGGCTGGGTTTTTTGTCACCGGCTTGAAGAACTTATCTTGGATCAATCAAGGACTTTGCGATGTCCCTGAGATCAGCAAGACGTATTCTTCCTATTCACCCTCTCTGCGGGACGGTTTAGGTCTGTTTGGACCACCCAGTGGCAAAAGTATTGACTGCGATCTCAGAGCATTGAGATCGCACGTCGTGTCCTTGCGACTTCGGCTCCTCCCTCTCATCTTTTAATTGTTATAGACGAAGAAATATAAGCAGAAAAAAAGGTCTCCAGGGGGTGGGGTGCACTGTAATATGTGTTTTTCCTTTTTCCTTCTTTTTCCTTTTTCTTTTTTGTATTTGGGTGTATATGTACTGTTTGTATTATTTGTATTTTAAAAATAATAATGAAAAAAAATTCTAAAAAAAAAGGAAATGGAAAAAGCCTCATATATTGCAATGTTGTGCATTGGGAACAGACGAGGAGCCAGATTCCAGCAATGCTGTTTATTCAAGATAAGAACACACTAGAAACCAACATGCAGCTCCCGGCTGACAGCCCCTTTTATGTGAAGCTGTCAGCCATTAACCAATAACTTTACTTACTTTATTTATTTAGATTTCTAGACCGCCCCCTCTCCCGAAATACGTCCCACACTTGCACGCCAGAAGGAAAAGGATCTGCTCATGCCTGCGCAGACATAACAACCATTCCCAGCTGTGGGATGCTCCATTAACTTTGTACTGCACAAACATAATGATCCAGATACATTGGTCTATGACGGCTTCATGTCAACTTGCGGCTCTCCTGCATTTCTATTGGGCCGCCACCCATCAACCACATCCTCGACACTTCTTCAACTACATCAGATGGATTACTAATACTCGCCAGGGCCTCCAACTGGGCATAACGCTCAGCCGGAGACGAAGAAGAGCGAGATGGACTCCGCAGCAGTGGACCCTCAATAACAGGGGTTTCATTCTGCACTGGACTCGGCCCTTCCAATACCATTTCAGTGCATTGTCATCCCTCTCGCTCTTCTGGATCCCCACCCCGGTTTGCTTTTTCCAGATCCCTAGCATGGCTCCGAAGATGGTCAATATGTCGGCGCCACAATCGTCCATCCTCGAGTGCCACCTGATACGAACGGGGACCTGTGACTTCTGTGATATGTGCTGGCACCCATATGGGTTGACCAGTATAATTCCAGGCATATACTTGGTCACCTTGCTCAAATATTCGAACCGTATTTTCCCAGTATGAAAGGGTTTCTTTCAAATAATCTGGATGTATTCTGTCTAAATTTGTTCTCAAGCAGCGACCCATAAGTAATTTGGCTGGGCTCCTACTGGTGGCTACACAAGGAGTTACATGTTGGTTGAACAAATACTTATTAAGTGTCTCCTGATGGTCCCCGGGGCCCATTTGAGTCAACGCTTCTTTTGTCGTTCGCACCATTCGTTCCGTATGCCCATTACTCGCGGGGTGAAATGGCACGACAAGGGCGTGACGTATTCCTTGATTTGCTAGGAATACCTCAAATGCAGTTACCGTAAACTGTGCCCCATTGTCTGATACCAACATGTCCGGCAACCCATGTGTCACAAACATTTTGTTTAGTACCCTGGTAACGGCATCCATCATAGTTCATGGCCACCTCCAGCCTTTTGGAATACGTGTTGACGACAATTAGAAAAGACATTCTATTTATCAGCCCTATGAAATCGATGTGAATTCTAGACCAGGGACCTTTCGGAGTTTCCCAGTCCTGTGGTGGTGCTGAAGGAGGTGCCGGTCTCGATTCCTGGCATGCTTAGCACAACGCTACTGTGAGGGGAGAAACATATCCATTGGAAAATTGCAGGTAATATGCCTAGGAGTGAGCTTGCAGGTGTTACTGAACAAAAGTTTTAAACTAAAATAATTGCAAAATGTACCAGACTAATATTTCCAAATGTGCTGACTTGTGTAAAGTCTGTACTTGATGTAGATATATTTAGAACAGGAAGTATGAGATGATGGGAAATGAGGAACTGAAAGAAACAGGTTTCTGAAAACTGCAAATGTACATGGGGGTATGTGGAGACTGTCTGGAACATCAAGTGAATGAAGAAGTGAAAGTAGGGGGGGCAGAAAATCTCAGATGGGCACATTGAAGTACGACCCTGTAAAAAGAAGAAGTTAACTCTGGTAATATTCCACAGGAACAGAGGAGATGTGAAAAAGGTATAAAAACGAAGGTTTGTGATCATGTCGATGTCTTTGATGGTAGCTGCTTCTCACTGGACATAGCTGCCATCTCTGACCCATGTTGCAACTCGAAAGTAAAAGTACAGTCTTACTGAAGTACTAATATAAGCCCATGTTGGACAGGAAGGAGTGTCTTCTGCTACAGAGAAAATAAAAAAAACCTGTGAAATCTAAGTACCAGGAACCTTTCCCGTAAGGAGTTAAGATTAAACACTTCAGTAAGTATGATACCCAGTCTGAATGAATGAGACAAGTCAGTCACCAAACTCAAACAGGCTATATGGGGATTTGTAAGGACGTGGCTGCCGATGCTGCAAAGCGTTCTCAGTCGACTCCTGTCAAATTATGCCCGCTGACAAAACCAGAAGAAACCCCAGATGTTTCTTTTAAGCCAGTCAGATCTGCTCCTTGACTTTCCTAAACCTTCCTCCTTTCGACACCCCCCCTATGCTCCCTCGCGGCATCTTCCGCTGCCTATTCAGCCCCTTCCCCCACCCAGTTCACCCCTTGCAGCCCCTGCTTTTCCTCCAGCTTCCTCTCCCAATGCATCTGCTGTTGCTTCCCCTGCCCCATCTTCTTTTTCAATGACCCCATATGCATCAGCCCTAGTTTCTGAAATCCGAAAAACCCTCAATCAGGCAGACAAATTCCTTGTAAGCCCCTGAAGCTTGCTGCAGGCTGAAGTGACGCACCTGCAGAATACCATGGGGTTGGAATCAGGGTCTGAATTGTCCCAAATCTTCTCCGAAGATCCTTCCTCTCCAGGGACTGCTACTATCCCGCTCTCCCCTGGGGTGGCATCAATCTTTTCAAATCTTGCTGCTCGAGACTGCATTGCCACCTGCATGCGCAGCACAGCACTTCTTTCCTCCACCCTGCTAGGGGCTGCCTTTGCCTTCCCAACCCACCCGAAACCCACCCTTTGAAGCAGTGACTGGACAATTCCCATTGCACACAATTCCCGGCTCCACCGAAACTGTAGATGGCATTTTATTGCCTAGAGTGGTGCAGGTCCATGTCCCATGGAGCCAGGCAGAATTTTGTTCCATGGCTTCCTCCTTTCTGAAGCCTAGAGAGGAGCCATTAAAGTTTAAGGAAGAACTAAAGACCACCATAGAAGCCTACAATCCTACCTGGTCTGACCTTAATCAGCTAATGCGGGCCATATTCCCCAAGGATGTGTGGGAGAAGCTAAAGGCTAAGGTTGCCTGGCCAGAGGTCGCTCCTCCCACTGCACCCGAATTACAAAACCTATGCAGACAGCTACTGCTAAGCATCATGGAAGTATGCCCTATGAAAACAGATTGGGGAAAAGTCAAAGGCTGTAAACAAACAGAAAAGGAAACACCAGCCAATTTTATGGACCGCCTCACTAGAGCCTTTGAACAGCATTCCGGCTTTGCACAGCCTCCCCCACAATTGCTCGTCTCCTTTGTAGATGGTCTCTTCCCTAAACTTTCCACCGCCATTACCACTAATGTGGTTGGATGGGAAGGGAAATTATCCATTGAAATTGTGGCAATTGCCTACCACTATAGTAAAACCTTCCAGCAAAAAAAAAAAGTGCAGAAAAAGCTGAAAAGGACGAAAGATTGATGTTCTCGCAATTGCATGCCTATGAGAACCCCCCAGCAACTTTGAATAATCCCCAGAGACCTTTCATTTGCTTCCCCTGCAAGCACCCTGGCCATTTCAAATCAGCGGGTCCCTATTTGACCTCCCAACCACCCTTCCCTATTAACCCTCCTCCCCTTGCTCCTTCCTCTTCACTCACACCCCATCCTCATCAATACTAGTAAATGGTTTGCTCCTAGGAGTTCATGTTCTGGCTGAATATTTTTGCTCTACCTATATTTTCTGCCAGTCACATAATATTGGCCTTCTTAAGGACATTTTTGCCCCAATTTGGTATCCTTATCTATTTGGGAAGTGATAGGGGTGCTCACTTTGCAAACCAGGTAATTAAAGAAATATGCACGGAATTTGTCAGGTGGACCCTGTTAGAATGGGTTGACCCTCAGGCTGGCCTCTCTTCCATCTGTTGTGCACCTGGTTGACATACAAGATTTGGACAGCATCATGTTAGACTATTGCCATGCCTCAGTTACAACCTTAAAGACTTGTTATTCACAGGTTGCTGCTGCGCTTTAAAAGAAAAAAAAAAGACTTTTCATTCTTGCTAGTCCTTGGCACATTAGGTACTGGTGAAGGTATTTCAACAAAAGAATTGCCTGGCTCCTTGTTGGAAGGGTCCATTCCAGATCATCTTGACCACCAATACTGCTGTGAAGTGTCAACATCTGGCCTCTTGGGTGCATGCCTTGCACTGAAAGAACTTAGGTACCAGCTCCAGACGAGGAAGCCCCTCAGCTCAGGTCACCTGGCTGCTACAAGGCAAAAACTGAAGTTTTGCCCAACAGGGAGGCATGTATTAGCAACTTCTGCCCTCACTCTCTGTACAACCTTTGCCTAAAACCATGCCAACATTGAGTAATTTCTGCCTACCATCAACAAACAAGACAAGACCAGCTTCATGGAAGCCCAGCAGCAACTGCAAGAAACAACCTGCTTTAGGAGAGGACTTATGTCTGCAGTCTGAACCAGCACTAGTGCATTGCTCCTCTATAATTCCATTCTGTATTTAGGGTTGCATGTTCCATCATTCAAATGGTTTATCCTGTCTTTCCCCTTTTCTGTATTTGCTTTGCTGGAACACTTTTACTCAAAGTAGATGTCCTCCTTCATCTTAAATGAAGGATGTTTTGTTTCATTAATTAATTAAAACTTATAATTTAAACACCTGAAGTGCTAGGTACTAGATGGTCAATTGTTGGTGTTGTCCTCCAGGACAAACAGGAGGGACTGTGAGGGGAGAAACATATCCATTGGAAAATTGCAGGTAATATGCCTAGGAGTGAGCTTGCAGGTGTTACTGAACAAAAGTTTTAAACTAAAATAATTGCAAAATGTACCAGACTAATATTTCCAAATGTGCTGACTTGTGTAAAGTCTGTACTTGATGTAGATATATTTAGAACATGAAGTATGAAATGATGGGAAATGAGGAACTGAAAGAAACAGGTGTCTGAAAACTTCAAATGTACACGGGGGTATGTGGAGACTGTCTGGAACATCAAGTGAATGAAGAAGTGAATGGGGGGGAGCAGGAAATCTGAGATGGGCACATTGAAGTACAACCCTGTAAAAAGAAGAAGTTAACTCTGGTAATATTCCACAGGAACAGAGGAGATGTGAAAAAGGTATAAAAATGAAGGTTTGTGATCATGTCGATGCCTTTGATGGTAGCTGCTCCTCACTGGACATAGCTGCCATCTCTGACCCGTGTTGCAACTTGAAACTAAAAGTACAGTCTTACTGAAGCACTAATATAAGATTCTGGCATTTTTCATGTTTGAACTAACCATGAAAAAATAAACTTTTTGATTCAAAGCAGAATTGTGGTTGCATGTTTGCATTTCTATTTTTAGTGTTTTTGAATTTTACCACGCTACCCACTTCGTGATATCTCTATCTATATTTGGCCACCACAGATAGCTACGAGCCAATGCCTTCATCCTTATGATCCCGGGGTGGCCTTCATGTAGAGTCTCTAGCAATGATTTCCTTAGCCTTGAGGGTATCACTACTTGGTGCCCCCACAACAGGCAAGCCTTTTGCACTGAATGTTTGTACTGTCTTGCACGGAATGGCTTAAACTCTACACTTCCTGTCTCTTTAGGCCATCCCCTCCACATCCAGTTTAATACTTGCATGATCTTTTCTCGACTGGGTTGCCACTTCAATGGCTGTAACAAGTTTGGACGGCATAGTCTCTATCAGCAATACCGATGCAGTCAGATCCTCCACAAGATTTGGTAGTGGACAATGGCTTAGGCTGTCAGCATGGCCCAGTTCCATGCCTGTGGTGTTTGCTGGTCCACCGCAATTAGTCCCAGCAGTGGCTTATGATCTGTTACTAAATCAATTTTCCTTCCATAAACATATTCATGGAATCTCTTAATACCATCCACCGCAGCCAATGCCTCTTTATAAAGTTGGCTGTAGTTCCTCTCAGCTGATGATAGCGTCCTAGAAAAGAATGCTATAGGAGCCTCGTGATTGTCTGGAAGGCAATGACTTAAAACTCCCCTGACTCCAAATGGGGATGCATCACACGTTAGGACTAATGGCAGACGTTCATTATATTTGACTAGGATGCTGTCCGAGGAAATTAACTTCTTCACTCCCACAAATGTGGCCACTTCTCTGTGCCCCCAGACCCACGGTGCCTTTTTCCCTAATAGCTGGTGTAGTGCTTCGGTGACAGATGCCTTCTGTCACAAAAACACACTATAGAAATTGAGGAGTCCCATGAGAAGAGAGCTGACGTCGCGACGGCACGATGTGTGATCTTGGTTCTCCGAGATCGCAGTCAAATTTCTGCTGCTGGATGGTCCATTCGGACCTAAACTGTCCTGCAGAGACGGTGATTGAGAAGGGAACCTCCTGCTGATCTCAGGGACACCGCAAAGTCCCTGAAAGATCCAGGAATAGTCTTTTTTCTGGCGACAGAAATGCAGCTAATGAAGCTGCTGAAGTTGGGACAGCTCTGGAACGGGAAGAAAGTGGAAAGAGAAAGTGTGTCGAATTGGTGAGGAAATTTTATTATTAGAGGAAGAGACTACCCAAGAAAAAAAATTAAGTTAAGTTAAGATTGAAGACAAAAGACTGTAGGCGGCGAGATTGTTCTGCATTGAACTTAGTGTGTTATCCAGTTTCTAATTTCTTTTTTTTTTCATGGATGGAACTTTTGCAGGGGCTCCCTATTTTTTAAACTGAATGGATTAAATTTTTCTTCTTCTTTTTTCACTTTTGCTTATACCTATGGATTAAAATTCTCCTTGTTTTTATAATGCTTGATTTGATTGATTGGATTGTTTTTGATCTCCATTTAAGGGTTTTTCTTTCTTTCTTAAAATTGGAATATAAAGAAGAAAATAAGAAGGATTATAAAGAGGGTTGTAACAACAGAAGGAAAAGCAATTACACTGCCACTTAGAGGCTGGAGGCTGGATACATTGTTTTTTCTTCTTTCTCTTTGATCACTTGAGATTCAAGGTTCTTTCAGCTTGTTTATTGAGAGTGATAGTAGGAAGTGCACAAGTTGTTTATACAGGTGCCTTTTGGAAGTTCTATCACTAGCTATTGGAGAGAAGACAACATTTTGACTTGAAAGATAATAAATGAACCTGTTTGAAGTTTATTAAAATAGCCTTGAACCCTATAGTGGCAGTATCTTCAAAATTGAAAGAATGACCCAGCAGGAAAAAGAAACTGTAACATTGGAAATAATTATGTTTGAAATTCAAAATCTATTAGTTGTGACAGACAGAATTGAAAAGAGTTTGGAGAATAAGGAATACAAAACAGAAAAATCTGATGGAGAAACTGAGGATGTTTACCAAATGAAGAAAGTGGAGGACAGAGTTCAAAAGATGGAAGAAAAAAATGAGCAAAGAGATAAGAAAACTGTGGATACTGACAACAAAGTGAGCGTGGTTGGTAATGGCAAGAGCGGAATATGGAAAGGGGAGATGGATGGATTGGAACTCTACCCCAGACTTCAAAGCACAGAAGAAGAAAAGAGAGAAAAATTTACGGAGATAAGGAGAGAAATCTTGATAGAAGCACTAGTGATAACCAAAGATAAGCTGATGGAAAGAGCAGATATTGGGTTTCAAGCTTTTGTGAGATATGAAAGGAACAGCATGTTGCCAAGGGAGGTTTATACAAGATTTATTAAGAAAGTAACTAGAACATTAATTGAATTGAATTGAATTGAATTTATTATATTTGTTAGCCGCTCCCTCTCCACGAAGGGACTCGGGGCGGCGTACAATAAATAAAAACACATATTATACAATTAAAACATTTCACGGAGGAGGTGTCAAAATCGCATAGTACAATACATAGTAATAGTCTTAATAAAATTAAATTAAAATACCCCAATATAAAATTACAAATTTAAAAGATTGCCAGGAGGATAAAGATGGAACTATAATTGAGCCAGGCCGGCTAGTTGAAAAAGGTGGGTCTTGAGTTTTGAACGGAAGGAGCGGAGGTCGGTAGTAATCCTAATGTTGGGGGGAGGTCATTCCAGAAGGCTGGGCCCATCACAGAGAAGGCCCTGCTCCTGGGCGCCGCCCTTTGGCACTGCTTAGTGGACGGCACCCGGAGAAGTCCCTCTCTGTGAGAGCGAATTGGTTGTAGGGATGTATGGGGCAGGATGCGATCCTGCAGGTAGCTAGGTCCTGTGCCATGGAGCGCTTTGAAGATGGTAATCAACACCTTGAAACGCACCCGATAGACCACAGGGAGCCAGTGCAGCTCGCGCAGGAGAGGTGTTATATGGGAGTATCTAGTACTCCCCATAATCACCCGCGCGGCCGCATTCTGGACCAACTGTAGTCTTCGGGTGCATCTCAAGGGGAGCCCCATGTAGAGAGCATTGTAGTAGTCTAGGCAGGACGTCACCAGCGCGTGAGTGACTGTGCGAAGGGCATCCCGGTCCAATAGGGGGCGCATTTGGCGCACCAGGCGAACCTGGTGGAACGCCCCCCTTGCCACGTCTGCCACATGGTCATCCATGGACAGCCAGGCATCCAGGAGGACGCCCAATTTGCGCGCCCGTTCCATGGGGACCAGTTGCTCGCCCCCAATGGCCAGAGATGGGATCATCTGGTTGAACCGGGGGGCCGGAAGCCACAGCCACTCCGTCTTGGAGGGGTTGAGCCTGAGTCTGTTGTCACCCATCCAGACCCGTACGGCTTCCAAGCACCGGGACATCATTTCGACGGCGTCGTTGGGGTGGTTCGGGGTGGAGATGTACAGCTGCGTATCATCAGCGTACAGATGATATCCCACCCCAAAACCACGAATGATCTCACCCAGCGGCTTCATATATGTGTTGAACAGGAGAGGCGAGAGGACCGACCCCTGCGGCACCCCACAAGTGAGAGGCCTTAGGGTCGACCTCTGCTCCCCTGCCAACACACGTTGCGTCCGGTCGGAGAGGTAGGAGCAGAACCACCGTAAAACGGTGCCCCTTACTCCCAGCCCCTCCAGCCGGTGCAGTAGGATACCATGGTCGATGGTATCAAAAGCCGCTGAGAGATCTAATAGGACCAGGATAGAGGAACAACCCCTATCCCTGGCCCTCCAGAGATCATCTACCAACGCGACCAAGGCCGTCTCTGTGCTGTGCCCGGGTCGGAAGCCGGACTGGCGCGGGTCTAGATAATCATTTTCCTCCAGGTGACGTGGGAACTGTTGGGCCACCACACTCTCTACAACCTTCGCTAAAAAGGGAAGGTTGGAGACTGGACGATAATTGGCTAGCTCCGTTGGGTCCAGGGAAGGCTTCTTGAGTAAGGGTCTCACAACAGCCTCTTTCAAGGCGGCCAGTAAGGACCCCTCACCCAATGAAGCGTTCACTAGTCCCAAGAGCCAGTCTCGTGTAACCTCCCAGGATGCCAGTACAAGCCAGGAGGGACACGGGTCCAATGAACATGTGGTAGCTCGTAGTCGCCCACGCAACCTGTCCAAATCTTCGATGGCAACAGAGTCAAACTCTTCCCAGGATGGTCTCTCAAGACTTGCCTCGGGCGTCCCTCCTAGCCCACTGAGGGGGACCCATTCCCTCCGGATTTGAGCGATTTTATCCTGCAGATATTTCCCAAATTCCTCTGCCCTGCCCTGTAGAGGGGCTTCCCGCGGCCTCTGCGATAGAAGGGAGCGGGTCACCCGAAACAGGGCGGCAGGGTGGTTATCTGCGGACGCAATAAGGGCGGCACAATGTCGACGTTTGGCCGCTCTTATTGCCACAAGGTATGTCCTTAAATAGGTTCGTACCTGTGTTCGGTCAAGTTCGGAACGGGAGGATCTCCATCGGCTCTCTAGGCGTCTCTTGTGGCGTTTCATCACCCTTAGCTCCTCGGTAAACCAAGGGGCCAGGGTGGTTCGTTGCCGCAGGAGAGGCCGCAAAGGCGCCACCCGGTCTAAGGCCCCGGCGGCCGCATTATTCCAGGCGGCTACTAGGTCCTCTATCCGGGGGTGGGTCAGGTCTACAGGAGGTGGCCCAAGCTCCGTCTGGAACCAATCCGGTTCCATCAGGTGCCTGGGGCGGAACCATCTAGGATATTCCGGTTCCGCCTCCCTGCGGCGGGGGGTAGCACCAGGGAAGTCAAGTCGGAGAAGTGAGTGGTCTGACCATGACAGGGGAGTAATAGCTAAGTCCCCTATTCCCAGATCACTCGTCCACTGGTCAGAGACGAAAACAAGATCCAGTGTGTGGCCTCCCTCGTGTGTGGCCTCCCTCGTGTGTGTAATGCTACAAGACATATAAGACCGTACTATTGCTGGAGGGATACAGTTTGATGCAATGAAAATGTATAATAAAAATTAAGCTAAATTTAGTTTACTAGTAGTATGTATAAAATGAAGCGACAATAGCTATAGTTAAATAATGATTAATAATTATAACAATACATATAGATATATTTGTTTGATAATATGAAATTTTATATAAACAATATATGGAGATTATGAGAGGAGGTTTAAAAGCTTTATCTAGAATATGTTATAAAGATGTATTGTGATTGGATGATTTTAGGATGATTTAATGGAATGTTATCATATAATCCTATTCTAGATTTTTTATATAAAAGGACATAAAAACAATTATAGTCAAATTAAGGTTGAGATATAATAATTGTGATATACATGAATATAGGTGAATTTAAAATATGCGATTTGATATGAAAAGCAGGTGGTGACTATGGAAGAGATGCATGGAAATACTGTAACCAACTGACACACTTTCTACAATTTGTAATGGAAGATGTTTTTTTTTTAAATGTTTGTTTGCCCTTGTTTAAAAACAAATAAAAATTGTTTAAAAAAAATAAGAAAGAAATTGAGGAATCCCAAGAAGGCCTGGAGTTCCAGCTTATTCTTTGGTGTTGGTGCAGCATGTATTGCTTGTACTTTCTCTTTGATGGGGTGCAATCCGGATGCATCGACCAGGTATCCCAGAAACTTAACTTGATTTACTGCTACTATACATTTTTCTTCCTTTACCTTTAGCCTGGCCTCTTGGAATCTTTGTAACACTAGTCATAGTCATTCAAATAGTTCAGGTTTACTGGCAGTGTATATGACCACATCATCTAAATAGGGGACAACCCCAGGGATGCCATGTAACAAACGTTCCATCAGGCTTTGGAACAAACCTGGGGCCACGTTTACCCCAAACTGTAGGCGATAACAACAGAATGCCCCCCGATGTGTTATAATGGTTTGGGCTTCGGCAGTGGCATCGTCCACAGGAAGCTGTTGATAAGCTTGGACAAGATCTAACTTTGCAAAGATCTTACCTGCCCCCCCCCCCCCCCAAGCGAATGTAACAAGTAATGGGTATGCGTTCTGTTGAAGAATCCTATTCAGAGTACATTTATAATCTGCACAAATGAGGACCAACTGGTGTCAAGATTGGGGTTTCCCACTTGGCATGGTCCACTGGTTCCAGTACGCCTTGTTGAATCAATTTATCCAATTGTTTGGCAACATTGGGCTTTAATGCAAATGGCACCCTCCTCGGTTTCATTCTTTTTGGTGCCACTTTAGGGTCCAAACTGAAGGATACTGGGGTACCCCTATATTCTCCCAACTTCCTGTTGAACCTGTCAGTGGATTCTTTACTCAACTCTCTGATGGTCTCCCCCAGGATTTTGGGAACCCCAGTAACCCCTAACTCCAAAGCTGCAAACCAATCCAGTCCCAGGTTAGACAGTGAGCCTTCTACGACAACCAATTCAAGTGGCCTGGAGAAGACTTTATATTCTACATGGGACGTTCCACTTCCCTTGATGGGGATGTTATTTCCCTGATAGTCTCTCAAATGGACATGGCTTCGCGTGAGCTTCTGCTCGGTTCCGTGTGGCACCAATCTCTGTAGGGTTTGCCAGGACACAATTGTTGTTGCTGACTCCATATCCACTTCCATCTGGCAGGGCAATCCTGCAATACAGACGGTAAAGTAAATTTTACTACTTCCCAGAATCCCGGTTTGATTGCTCAACCTCTCTGAATAATGGGTGTCCGTAATAATAGTAAAACACTCATCCTCTGGGGTTCTCAGTCTCAGAGGGCCCCCGCTTCTCCCCAATGTTATGAATTGGAGTCTGTCCTGTTGAGGCAGCAGGCAATGTGGCATGGCAAACTTGCGCTAGATGACCCTTCTTCCCACACTGTCTGCAAATGGTATTTTTATGGCAACACATAGCTCTCGGGTGGTCTCCGCCACAACCTATGCATGAGGAGGACAGCTTCCGATCCTCAGTCAATCTGCGATCCTTGTTGTCCGCCCTCAACTGATGGCTGTCATTGTGATTATCTTCCTCATCTTCAGTGTCCCCCGCAATTCTGCCTCTCCCCGACGGAGAGTTGCCCCCCTTCTAGACACCTGGGGGCTGCCTGACTTTTGTATCTCTTCTGTCAATCTATTCAATGATTCAGCAGCTTGCACCTCCTCTACTGCTGTCTGTAGCGTTAACATTGGTTTAGCCAGTAATTGTCTCTGTAAGTGAACATCCTGAACCCCACAGACCAATCTGTTTCAAAGGGCTTCATCTAGGTTGCTAAATTCGCAGTAGAGAGCTGCCTTCTGGAGAGCCGCCATATAACAGCTGATAGACTCACCCTCCGCCTGATCCCTATGGTGAAAAGCATGTCTTCTAGCAATGCAAGATGGTTGGGGAGCATAATGTTCCCGCAATTTACCCAATAATATGTTCCAAAGAACTGTCTGAAGGGGTTGAGGTGCCATGAGGGCTCTTGCCATCTCAAACAGTTCTTTTCCGTAAATGCTCAAGAAAAGCACTTGTTTACAATTGTCTGTGATATTTGTACAGTCGTTAGCTTCCAATATACAGTCAAAAAGGATTAAGTATGAATCCCACGCCTGTGTTTCAGGATCAAATGGTGCAAACTGTGGTGGGTTAGCAATTCTCTTTCCAAAACAACACAGTTGCCACTCACACATGCCCCTTAATATCTGCGACCTCTCAATTAGCAGTTCTCAGCATTGGCTCTGAGCCCAGGAATCCCACCTTCGTCGCCAATGCAATGTTGTGCATGGGGAACAGATGAGGAGCCAGATTCCAGCAATGCTGTCTATTCAAGATAAGAACACACTAGAAACCAACATCCAGGTGACAGCCCCTTTTATGGGAAGCTGTCAGCCATTAGCCAATAACTTTAAAATATGTCCCACACTTGCATGGCAGAAGGAAAAGCCTCTGCTCGTGCCTGCGTGGACATAACATATATATTAAGATTTCAGAATATACCTGAAGACAAGGAGGAAGACTTAATGGAATTGATCACAAACCTGCTGGTGGAAACATTGCAAACTGAGAAAAATGTAATAGAAGAGGAGATTGGCCAAATTTATAGACGAAACTCAAGCTACATGAGAAGACACAAAGTCCCTAGGGAGGTCCATGTTAGATTTGTGAGGAGAATAATAAGATATGAAATATTGAAGGCGGGGGGAGGACCACAACAATAAGGAAAAAAAGGAAATTATGGTGTTGAAACAGATCCCTTGGAAGATAAGAGATGTAAGAGAACAATATCAAATTTTGACTACAAAGTTGAATGAAAAAGGAATAAATTTCAGATGGCTGGTTCTGGAGGGGATGGAGCTGGAACTCTAGAATATATAGACTGGACTCTACTTTCAAGGCAGTGGAAATTTATGAGAGACATGCAAGCATTTTTGAAGGGAAAATACAAGGTGCACAAGAAGATAAGGAATCTTAAAAGAAAACAGGAGGAAAAAACAACAAGATACAGTGAAACAAGGACTCTGCTTCCGGTTGTTGAGAGCGATGGACGTGTCTCGTCCGCCCTGCGCTCTCTTGGTGGGCTTCCCTCAGCTGGGGGGGGGCACAGGGTGCCTTGAAGGGGCGCCCTGCCTTATGGGCTGCTCGCTGGGGGTCCCCTGGATCGGCGGCGGCCACAGGGGGGCTCCTGGCATTGCCCCAGGAGCCGAGAAGCGAGAGGGGGTGCGCGACGGAGTTTTTTATGCTCCCGCGCGCTTTCGTTTCGAGACAGCTGGATGATTGACAATTTGAAGGCTACAGCAGAAGTGCGGTGAGATGGGAATTCCCCCCAATTCTCCTTTTAATATTTAAATTAAAGATCGTCAGCTTTCTAAAAGACTTTCAATCCCCTGCTGGGAAGTGTGATTGGAGGGAGGGGGATTTCCCCACACTTGGAAAAGCGGCTTGGATTCATCTCTCGGAGGAGAGAGAGAGAGTTTTGAAAGGAGTCACACTCGCTATAAGCAATGGCAAAATGAATGTTCTAATGCAATTGTGAAAGAAAAGTGATGACGGGTTGCGTGGACGGCTGCGACCCACCACATGTTCAATGGACCCGTGCCCCTCCTGGTTGGTACTGGCATCCTGGGAGGTGACGCGAGGCTGGCTTCTGGGCCTGGTGAACGCCTCATTGGGCGAGGGTTCCTTACCGACTGCCTTGAAAGAGGCGGTGGTGAGGCCCCTGCTCAAGAGGCCTTCACTTGACCCAACGGAGCTAGCTAATTATCGTCCAGTCTCCAACCTCCCCTTTTTAGCGAAGGTTGTTGAGAATGTGGTGGCGCAGCAATTTCCACGTCACCTCGACGAATCCGTATATCTAGAACCCACGCCAGTCCGGCTTCCGACCCGGGCACAGCACCGAGACAGCCTTGGTCGCGTTGGTGGATGATCTCTGGAGGGCCAGAGATAGAGCCTGCTCCTCTATCCTGGTCCTATTAGACCTCTCAGCGGCTTTTGATACCATTGACCATGGTATCCTACTGCGCCGGCTGGAGGGGATGGGAGTCGGAGGCACCGTTTTACGGTGGTTCGGCTCCTACCTCTCCGGCCGGATGCAATATGTGTTGACTGGGGGGCAGAGGTCGACCCCGAGGCCACTCTCTTGTGGGGTGCCGCAAGGGTTGGTCCTCTCGCCCCTTTTGTTCAACGCATATGTGAAGCCGCTGGGTGAGATCATCCATGGTTTTGGGGTTGAGTACCATCTGTACGCTGATGATACTCAGTTGTACATCTCAACCCCAAGCCACCCCAACGAGGCTGTCGAAGTGATGTCCCGGTGTTTGGAAGCCGTCGGGGTCTGGATGGGGGACAACAGACTCAAACTCAACCCCTCCAAGACTAAGTGGCTGTGGCTACCGGCACCTCGGTTCAGCCAGCTGATTCCATCACTGGCCATAGGGGGCGAACAATTGCCCCCTGTGGAACGGGCGCGCAATTTGGGCGTCCTCCTTGTCAGGGGAAAAAACGCCCTGTAGAAATTTGAGATCAATGGACCGGGCTGATTCCCCCTTCCGCATATCTTTTGAGATATTAAGAAAATAAAATAAAAGTCTTTGACAAGTATATTCTAATTAATAAACAGACTTTAATAATAAAATAATAAAAGTAAATGAAACAGAAATAACTAATTGGTTACATTTTGATAATAAAAGCTCTGGTTGCCAAGTTGGCAGCCGAACAAAGAAGAAAGGAATTTTTGGAATGTGTAACGCATGCGCAATAAATCACTTTCAGATAACATTTTGTTTTATGACCTGCGCAATAAAGCTTTCTTAGTTTAACTCTTGAGTGTCAGTTTAGGCAGTTCAGGCCTAGCAAACTTTTTAACATCGTGACACCCCTTCTTTTGCTAGTCTGGGCTGACGTCATCAAATCATCAATTAAGGCACATCTTCTTTCGCAGATACTCGTGTTGATTTGTGGCAAGTGGTTTGTTAAGCATGTCTGCGATCTGATCATGTGTAGAAACATATTGCAATTTAACAAAACCTTGCTTAACTAATTGCTTTGTGTTTTGATAACGAATGTCAATGTGTCTGGACCTAGAACCTGTAAAATGTGACTCAGAAATATAAACCACAGATACATTATCTTCCATCACAGTGATTGGTCGAATCGGACGTGTCCAGATATCTGTGATCAAAGCATCAAACCACGTTAGAGAATTACAAGCATCTGAAACACAAGCATATTCAGCTTCAGTAGATGAACATGAAACAAAACTCTGTTTTTTCACTTGCCAGTAAACAGGACAACCATTTAGGAACATCATGTAACCAGAAGTGCTTTTGTGTGACTTCTTGTCGCTCGCCCAGTCGGAATCAGAAAAACAAATCAACTTTGGTTGATCAGTGTGTGTTGGTTCTAGCAATAACTTCATGTGTTTAGTGTGTTTCAGGTATTTCAACAACTTCTTAATGCATGACCAATGAAATTGTGTTGCCTTACCTACGTGTCGTGATAAAAGATTAACACTAAGTGCGATGTCAGGTCTGGTCCAACTACTAATGTATAATAGTGAACCAATGACTGAACGATAGAGTGTTTGGTCCTCGAACTCAGGACTTGGTTCATGTGTTAAGTTGTGAAAATCTGTTTGCATGTGTGTCTTTGTTGTGTTAGCATCTTTCATGTTGCAATGATGTAGAATGTGGTCAATTTTCTCCTCTTGTGAAAGACTAAACCCCTTCTGTGTCTTTTCAATTTGAACACCTAAATAAGTGCTAATGTGTCCTAAAGATTTCAGTGTGAAGTATCTCTGCAAACTTTTGGCAAAAATCTCACTCATTTTCTTATTTGGACCAATATAAACAATATCATCAACATAAACAAGAATTATCTCATATGCATTGTTAGATCTTTTTGTGAACACGCATTCATCAGTTTCGGACTTAATAAAGCCCATTGAATTTAGTTTGTCAGTAAGACATAAATACCACATTAAACCTGACTGTTTCAGACCATAAAGACTTTTGTTCAGGAACCAGGTATCCCCTTCTTGCTTTCGGAATCCTGGAGGGCTTCTCACGTAGATCTCTTCATCTAGGTCTGCATGTAGATAAGCTGTGTCCACATCAAATTGGAAAACTTCTAAACCAAGAATAGTTGCAGTGGTTAAAGCAATTTTTACACTTTCAGTTCTGACTGTTGGTGAGTAAGTGTTTGTGTAGTCCTCAGGATAACGTTGAGCGAAACCCTGAGCTACAAGTCTGGCTTTGTATAAAGACTCACCATTCGGTTTCTTCTTGATTCTGTAGACCCATCGGGTGCCAATGACTTTCTTATTTGCTGGAGGTTTTGCAGGTGTGAATACATTAAGTTTCTTTAAACTGTCCATTTCATCCTGCATTGCATCATACCACTTGTCTTGTTCTGAATCAGGAAGCTGTTTGATTTGTGTGAATGTCTCTGGAGGAAGAGTAACGTTGCAAATCAAAGGTAATGGTGATTTTGTCAGTTGCCATGAATAACGTTGTGGAGGGATTCCTTTTGTGGCCCTCTTGGAGCGTCTAGGAACATCAGTCCAGTCTTCTTCTTCTTCTTCATCATCATCCTCGTCCTCACGTTCGTCGCTAGCATCAGCATCCGCGGCTTGCGAAGATGGAACATCAGGTTGTGAAGAACTGGTAGAAGGAATATCTGCCTGCGAATTGTCATCAGGCTGCGTGGCATCTGGAACACCATCTCTAGGAAAATAAACTTCAGGATCATTGGAATGAATCCTGGACCAGTCAATATCTTCCTCAAAATTAGCAGATTGTGAAATGACAATCACATGTTTAGTATCAATGAATTTGTACCATTTTGAATTATCATCAATACCCATAAATCTCAGTCTCTTTGCTACTGTACCTCCCTTTCTTCTTTGACTTAAGGGAGTGTTCACCATAGCATATGAACCAAAAATGTGGAGGTTCTTGAGATCAGGCTTGTAGCCATACAGCATGTAGAAAGGAGTTTGATTGATTACACTGCTCCAAGTACGGTTGACAATGTAATTTGCATATTTGATTGCTTCACCCCAGTATGCGTTACTGAGATTGGCATCTTCTAGAAGACAATGCATCATGGTTTGTAGAACCCCTTGTCTTCTTTCTACGACTCCATTATGAGCCGGTGTATATGGAGCAGATGTCTGATGAAGAATTCCATTCTTACGCATCCAGTCCTGGAAACGCTGAGACATGAATTCTGCACCACGGTCACTCTGGATTCTGGCGATGCGAACTTGGTATTGTGTAGAAACAAACGCTGCAAAGTCTTTAAAGATCTGAAAGGTCTCAGATTTCTCTTTCATAGGATATACAAATCCATGTCTAGAATGATTATCTACAATTGTTAAAAAATACTTTCTGCCACCAAGTGTTGGTGGGAAAGGACCCACTATATCAGTGTGTACCAAATCAAAAATGCGTGTTGACAGGCGTGTAGCGTGTTTGGGAATTGCAGCCGCCTTGGATTTAGCCTTTTTGCAAACGGCACAATCCAAAAACACCTTACACCCCTTTAGATCCAAACCTTTTGCGAACTCCGGCATCTTTCTAAGAACACGGAAACTGGCATGCCCCAATCTTCTGTGCCACTTGTGAATACACCTGGAATGCAAAGGTTTACCAGTTAGTGAATTCTCAACATTAACAGTTTCATGAGGACCCTCAGGCTTGCTCTGAGCAATCTGTTTTTGTTTTCTCTGTTTGTTGGCTTTAGGAGCCTTTGGCACAGTAATGTTTTCTCTCTCTGGGACAACTCTCTCTGGGTTCGCGTTGTGCCTTTTTGGAGTTTGCATACTTGCCTGTGCTTGCCCTTTAGGCTTTGGCTTTAAGTAATAAACACCACCAATCAGCATGGTTTCAGCAACAATATCACCATCTTTAACTAAGTAACTTGCTTTTTCAAGGTGGTGAACCTGGAACTTTAAATCTCTAGACAAGTGACTTTGACTAAGCAAATTACTGGTTGCTGAAGGTATGTAATAAACATCAGGGATGTGTGTATCGAGCTCTTCAATGTAAACAGTTCCTTTTCCCATAACCTTGCAAGTGTGGTTGGTGAAGGAATACAGTTCTCGATACTCGGGCTCTGGTTCGCCCATCTCTGTGAAAAGTTCCCTTCTGTGGGTAACGTGCACAGCTGCTCCACTATCTAAAGTCCACAAAAGACGTCTGTCGAACTTTGGATCAGGTTGTGGAACGTTGGTTATGGCCAGTGTTACAAGTGGAGCTTGTGGATCACGCCTTGGACCACGACGACCTTGTCTTCCGCCTCTACCTCTGCCTCTGGAATCTGTTTCTCTGGGCTGGTACGTGGCGGGAGCTGGAACTCGTTGGGGACAATCCCGGGTGTCATGTCCCACACGGTTGCAGGTGTAGCATTTTGGCATCCTTGGAGCGTAGCCTCTTCCTCGGAAGGGACGTCTGGCTGGAGCCTTCGATGCTGGAGGCCGTTGCAGATGTGGTGTAGCTAACCTGATAGCTTCGTCTTCCACTAAAAGTCTGCAAACGTGGTTAACTGTGCGTTGAGCAATAGGCACGTAGTTAATCTTTGCAACAGCATCTTTCCATTCATAATTCAATGAGTTAATGATGATGCTAATCATTTGGATATCATCGATTACATGGCCATTTTGTCTCAATTCACTTCTCATTCTTTTCAGTTTGGTCAAATGTCCACCAGGTTTCAACTTCGAACCATGGAACTCAGACATGAGCAAACATGAAGATTCAATTGAAACGGGCCTGTAGCAATCTTCCAAAATAGCCCAAATTTCTTGGGCAGTTGCATCAGGTGGAAAGATACCCTGGATCTCAATTTCCATTGACATGAGCAAAGTCGTGATTGCTCTGTTTTCGAGGTCTCTTATCGCAGGTGTCCACGGTGGAGGAGGAGGATTAAAAATCATGGAATGTGTGCCTTCTCTTCGAAGCAAGAGCGCAATTTCACTGACCCAGGCTTTATAATTCTCTCCTGACTCCTTTAATTTGGACTCACCAGTCAAGGGGGTGACTGTGAATACCTGCTGAGGAATGTGCATCGGAACAATTTGTTGTTCTGGTTGCAAAGCTGGTTGTTGAACCAGGGGATGCTGGGGTTGCATCATTGGCCTTTGCGTGGCAACATCAAATTGGCTTCCTCGAATTCGCCTTTGGCTTTGCCTTTTTCCATCTAGGGAGGATTCGACACCGCCAGGGGGTGTTGAAGACCTAACCTTTGGAGGCAAAGTTTTGGCTTCTAAAGGGCTCATAGCTAAATCTCTAAAGCTTTGATGAAACTGCATCATCTTTTGCTCTAATAATTTTTCTCCGCCAGCAGATGGCAGTGCAGCTTCACTTCTTGGCTGCAGCCCTCTATACATGGCCGGAAGTTCAATGGGCTCAAAGGGATCACGTGACCTCGGTGACGTGTACATATCTCTTTGTTCTGATTGACCAATGAACTCTGTGGGGTGTGTCTTAGGCTGTTGTTTTGAAGACAAGATGGCGTCCTCAGACATTTTGGGAGTGGGGGAGCTCCTCCTACTTCGCTTTATTTCGTTAAAGCACTCTCTCACGTCCCTAGCATATTTTTCAAAACGTTCTATTTGATCAAGATAGCTTTGCATTTCTTGCTCATCATCTGGGGAGGATTCATAAACTTTGCTTTCTGCGTGGGAGGATTTTTTCTCTGCCGGCAGTTGCCGTTTAGACTTTTGCCGTTCATTAATTGTATCTTGATAATGAGGGAGATTTACTGACCTCAGTCCGTAGATCTTGCCTTCTGTAGCTCCTTCCCCCACATCTGGCTCGGCACCTGAAGAATCTTGCTGTTCCTGAAGCACGTTTTGATCTTGCTTCTCTGTGTCCGAGGGAGCCTCCTTGTCAGAAGCTGATCCATCTGTGCTTGCCCCATCTTTCTTTTTCTTTTTTTTTTTGACATGGCTAATTAGCCTTAGTCGGTTATCTTAAGATAGCGCGAAGGGAAAATACACCCATAAATTGTAGCCATCTCAGCTGGTATCATCAAACCATCCTCTGCTACCAAGTTGTCAGGGGAAAAAACGCCCTGTAGAAATTTGAGATCAATGGACCGGGCTGATTCCCCCTTCCGCATATCTTTTGAGATATTAAGAAAATAAAATAAAAGTCTTTGACAAGTATATTCTAATTAATAAACAGACTTTAATAATAAAATAATAAAAGTAAATGAAACAGAAATAACTAATTGGTTACATTTTGATAATAAAAGCTCTGGTTGCCAAGTTGGCAGCCGAACAAAGAAGAAAGGAATTTTTGGAATGTGTAACGCATGCGCAATAAATCACTTTCAGATAACATTTTGTTTTATGACCTGCGCAATAAAGCTTTCTTAGTTTAACTCTTGAGTGTCAGTTTAGGCAGTTCAGGCCTAGCAAACTTTTTAACATCGTGACACTCCTAGACACCCGGCTGTCAATGGATGATCATGTGGCAGCCGTGGCAAGGGGGGCGTTCCACCAGGTTCGCCTGGTGTGCCAATTGCGCCCCCTTCTGGACCGTGATGCCCTACGCACAGTCACTCATGCACTGGTGACGTCTCGCCTGGACTACTGTAACGCTCTCTACATGGGGCTTCCCTTGGGACACGCCCGAAGACTGCAGCTAGTCCAGAACGCAGCTGCGCGGGTAGTCATGGGGAGTACTCGGTACTCCCACGTAACACCTCTCCTGCGCGAGCTGCACTGGCTGCCTGTGGTCTTTCGGGTGCGTTTCAAGGTTCTGATCACCATCTTTAAAGCGCTCCATGGCATAGGGCCTAGTTACCTGCGGGATCGCATCCTCCCACATACATCCCTGCGGCCAATCCGCTCTCACAGGGAGGGCCTTCTCCTGGTGCCGTCCACGAGGCAATGCCAACGGGCGACACCGAGGAGTAGGGCCTTCTCTGTGATGGGCCCAACCCTCTGGAATGACCTCCCCCCCGACATTAGAACCACTACTGACCTCCGCTCCTTCCGACAGAAACTGAAGACACACCTGTTCCGACTGGCTGGTTTGGCATAATTTATAACGTCTACCTCCTGGCATACACATTCGTACTTTTTTTTTAGAGGGATAATGTTTTAAATTTAACCTGATATTTTAACTTTTGTATTGATTTATTTATTTAGCTGTACCATTTCGGTATATCTTATCCTCCTCTCATACATGTATTTATGTAACTATTTCTATGTTTTAATCTGTTGTATTTGGATACGGACTATACACCACCCCGAGTCCCTTTCGGGAGAGGGGGCGGTATATAAACGCTAATAAATTTAATTTAATCTGACTTTAAAAAAAACAAACTTTGAAAACTTTGACTTGTTGCTTTCTGATCCCCGGGGTTGGCGAAGCAAGATGGCACACTTCCGCTGTCTTTATGCCCTTTGAAATTAGGCTCCTCCTATGAAAATTGCTGGCATTGTACGTTTGCCTCCGTGACTCTCAGAAATATCTCTTGCTACAGAGTTTCTTGGATTTGGAATAACTGACTTTTGGCTGGATTTGAATTATATAGAGGGTCTCTATTCCTGTCTGGACTGCTTGCCTCGTGGTCTCTCTTGGTTGTGCCTTTCCACAGTTGCCTCTTCTTTGTATGGACATAAATATCTCTGAGTCCTCTTTTTATGATGGCTCCGAAGAAACCACCACCTGGGAAGCCAGGTTCTGCTCCAGCATCCTCAACATCCAGTCCAATTGGTCAACAGTCATTAACATCGTTTTTACAACCTAAAGCCCCTGAAGAGGAATCAATAACTCATCAGCTGCTTCAAAAGATTTTAAAAGGGCAGGATGAAATGAAAAATCAATTGAGAGAGATGAATGAACAGCTCAGAGAAAATCAAAACCAAACGGCACAAAACAAACAGAGACTAGACGTTCTGGAGGAGGGGACGGCTGAGATGAGGGGGGAGGTGAGGGGGGTCCAGAGAGGAAATTTAGAACTTGAGAACCACATGATAAAAATGGAATTTGAAAGGATGTCTTTTTTCCTTAGATTTCAAACGTAATTGAGACTGACAATGAAGACCTGAAAGAGATCATGACAACAATGTTAGCTGAATACATTAAAAAAGACAAACATCAGTTAGGATGGGATATTGACTTGGTTTATAGAGTTAATTCAGCTTATGCTAGAACACACAATGTTCCAAGAGAGGTTCATATTAAATTTCTTAGAAAGGCTACAAGAGATGAGATTCTGGGGGCACAAAGGGGGCAAACATTAAAATACAAGGATAGAGAGATAGCCATCCTGAAACAAATCCCAAAGAAAGTAAGAGATAAGAGGAAAAAATATGCACTATTAGCAAAAAAATTATTTGATAAAGGATTTTGGTTTCGGTGGCTTTTGCCAGAAGGTATGCTGATTTTCTGGGAGGGCAGCAGAGTTAGAATTAATACAACTATGGATGCGGAGGCCTTCATGGAAAAAAGCTCTCCTAGACAAAGGGGGAGTCAGTACACAAGATATGGGAGGGGCCGAGGCTTTGCTGGCAGGCGGGGGGGAGGAGGCAACAATGAGAAAACTCAGATCACAAAAGTAAGTTAGAAAAATAGTGCAATTGCTGATATAATGAATCTTTTTGTTAGATACAAAGTAAATGATTGAAATTATTGAAAGATATAATGTAAAAATAAGCTGTTAAAATTTAGTTAAGCAGTAACATCTTGTTTATCATTTTGTAAAATTTATGAGACTTGGGGGGAATACCATTTCCTGCATGATGTAGCTGTCAAAATTTGTACCCATATCCATTACCCCTATCCTTAAAATTTTATAAAACCAATAAAACTTTTTTTCAAAAAAAAAAAAGATACAGTGAAACAAAATGAAGAAGACAAGAGAAAAAAAACACAGACCAAAAAGAAGCGGGACTAATAAGAGAACAAAGACAGAAAAGAATGATTAGAACACCAAACCCTAAACATAAAAAAGCAAGATGGAGAAAAGAAATGGGATCTTTTCAATGAATATAAATGGATTAAATTCCCCTTCTAAACAAAGATTTTTTTTTTACAGAATTATGAAAATTGGATACAGAAATAATTTGTCTTCAAGAAACACACATAAAGAAACAACACTATAAACTTTTAGAATGCCCCAAAATTAGGAAGCTATATTTTACATCAGTACAGCAAAAGAAAAAATGTAGTAGCCTTATATACAGGTGAAACTCGAAAAATTAGAATATCGTGCAAAAGTTCATTTATTTCAGTAATGCAACTTAAAAGGTAAACTAATATATGAGATAGACTCATTACATGCAAAGCAAGATAGTTCAAGCCATGATTTGTCATAATTGTGATGATTATGGCTTACAGCTCATGAAAACCCCAAATCCACAATCTCAGAAAATTGGAATATTACATGCAATCAATAAAACAAGGATTGTACATAGAACAATATCGGACATCTGAAAAGTATAAGCATGCATATGTACTCAGTACTTGGTTTGGGCCCCTTTTGCGGCAATTACTGCCTCAATGTGGTGTGGCGTGGAAGCTATCAGCCTGTGGCACTGCTGAGGTGTTATGGAAGACCAGGATGCTTCAATAGCGGCCTTCAGCTCTTCTGCATTGTTCGGTCTCATGTCTCTCATCTTTCTCTTGGCAATGCCCCATAGATTCTCTATGGGGTTCAGGTCAGGCGAGTTTGCTGGCCAATCAAGCACAGTAATCCCATGGTCATTGAACCAGGTTTTGGTGCTTTGGGCAGTGTGGGCAGGTGCCAAGTCCTGCTGGAAAATGAAGTCAGCATCCCCAAAAAGCTCGTCTGCGGAAGGAAGCATGAAGTGCTCCAAAATCTCCTGGTACACGGTCGCGTTGACCCTGGACTTAATGAAGCACAGTGGACCAACACCAGCAGATGACATGGCTCCCCAAATCAACACAGACTGTGGAAGCTTCACACTGGACTTCAAGCATCTTGCAGTGTGTGCCTCTCCATTCTTCCTCCATAGAACCAAGAATCCATACTTGGTTTCCAAATGAGATGCAAAAGTTGCTCTCATCAGGATAGAGGACTTCTGACCACTGAGCAACAGACCAGGTCTCTTTTTCTTTAGCCCAGGTAAGACGCTTCTGACGTTGTTTGTTGTTCAGGAGCGGCTTGACAAGAGGAATATGACATTTGAAGCCCATGTCCAGGATCCATCTGTGTGTGGTGGCTCTTGATGCACTGACTCCAGCCTCAGCCCACTCCTTGTGAAAGTCCCCAACACTTTCGAATGGCCTTTTCCTGACAATCCTCTCCAGGCTGCGGTCATCCCTGCTCCTTGTGCACCTTTTTCTTCCACAGTTTTCCCTTCCACATAAGTTTCTATTAATGTGCTTTGATACAGCACTTTGGGAACATCCAACTTCTTTTGCAATTACCTTTTGTGGCTTTCCCTCCTTATGGAGGGTGTCAATGATGGTTTTCTGCACAACTGTCAGGTCAGCAGTCTTTCCCATGATTGTGATTCCTACTGAACCAGACTGAGAGACCATTTAAAGGCTCAGGAACCCTTTGCAGGTGTTATGGCTTAATTAGCTGATTAGAGTGGGGCACTTTGAGCCTAGAATATTGCACCTTTTCACAATATTCTAATTTTCTGAGATTGTGGATTTGGGGTTTTCATGAGCTGTAAGCCATAATCATCACAATTATGACAAATCACAGCTTGAACTATCTTGCTTTGCATGTAATGAGTCTATCTCATATATTAGTTTCACCTTTTAAGTTGCATTACTGAAATAAATGAACTTTTGCACAGTATTCTAATTTTTTGAGTTTCACCTGTATTAAAGAATCAATGGATTCTAAACAGATATACTCAGATACAGAAGGAAGAATTTTGATGGTGGAAATAATATCTAACAAAAAAAAGATATTGATAATAGCAATATATGCACCAAATAAGAAGCAAGAAAAAATTTACCAAGCATTACATAAGAAAACATTGGAAATGGAATATCAAAATATTTGTCTCCTAGGAGACTTCAATGCAATTGTGGATGAAACACTAGATTATAAAAGCACTAAAATAGGGAAGAAAGGAAGAAAAATTACCTAAGACGTTTTTCAAAATGATAGAATAAATTTGTATACAAGATGTCTGGAGAGAAATAAACTCGAAAAAGACTCAATACACATTCTATTCAAATAGACAGAAATCTGATCTAGGATTGATATATGTCCCCTGAATTAAGAACTGATATACTTGAAGTGGAAATAGTACCTAGTGTTTGGGCGGACCACAATCCAGTAAAATTGACTTGGAGAAGAGTAAAGAAGAATCTTAGATGGATGTTGAACCAAGCCATATTAAGAGAGAAAGAATTTACAGAACCTGCAGCAAAAGAAATGGAATTTTTCTTTAAAGAAAATAAAAGAGAAGATAACCTCACTTCAGAATGTATGGGACACAGCCAAAGCATACTTAGAGGATTAGCTGTAACCTACATGGCTAAAAAGAATAAAGAGAAAAAGCAACAGACTATGATGTTAAAAGAAGAGTATAAGAAATTGGACTTAGAGCTTCAAATAGATCCACAAAAGAAAACACATAAAAGACAATTAAACATAAATTGAACTTAATAGTCTCAAAAGAAATAGCTCAACAAACCAAAAAGGCAAAGCAAAACTTTTTTGAGAATGCAAATAAACCAGGAAGATGAAAAAGGAAGAGAAAAAGGTGATAAATAAATTACAAAATGACCAGGGAAACACACAATTCCAAAATGAGTCAATTAAAAAATAGTTAAAGAATATTATGAAAAATTCTATGACACAGAAAATAAATCTATGGAAAAAAATAACACTATACATGGAAGAAGTCAATCTATTTAAAATCCCAGAAAAATTTTAAAACTATATTAAATGGAAAAGTAACAATATGGGAATTAACAGAAGCAATAAAAAGACAGAAAAATGATAAAAGTCTAGGCCCAGATGGGCTACTGGCAGAGTTCTATAAATGTTTTTCAGACACGTTAAGCTCAACGTTGAAGAAAGTTTGTAACAAGCGATTATTAGAAGCCAAATTACCAAATACATAGATAGAAGCAAATATTACTCTAATACCAAAAGAGAATGTAGACCTGACGCAGATAAAAAAGTATAGACCAATATCTTTATTAAATGTGGATTACAAAATCTTTGTTTCAATAATAGCAGAGAGATTGAATTTTTTTTTGACTGAATTTATCCACCTAGATCAAAATGGTTTCTTACCAAAAAGACAAATAAAGCACAATGTAATGATCATTTCAGACACATTAGAATACTATGAAACACATCCAGGAAAATAAATGGCACTTCCAACATACATTTGAAATACCTTTGTACATCTTTGATAATTTACTGGGTGTTAAATACCAATGATTTTATTTTAAAAAATTATTTTAGATTATAATTTAATGTGAATTTTAAACCCTTCATCCACATGTTTTCCCATTGTTCAAGCATTATATAATACCCCAAATTCTTTGCCCGTTGAAACATGCAATGCTTCACATATTTATTCTACAAATTCAATTTCAATAACAATTTATAAACATTGGCAATAACATGTTCATTATTACCACATTGTAGTTTCAAATTCATTTTTTACAAAGGCAAACCCATATTTTTTTTGTCTAATTTAAACCTTTCTTTCAATCGTAAATCTGTAAGTCACTTTGAAACTCAACCTTTATGTGAAGTTCCCAGAAGATGACCTAATTAATTTACGAGCCTCGAGACAAAGTTCAAAAGAAATCCATTCATTTATTAGGATCAACATTCTGGCATGTACTCCTGCGGAGCCAAAACTGGCTTCCACTTAATTGTGTTTGAACTTTACCCCTATATCTCCTCCCTTCTGTCATGTGTCATAGATCATATTCACGAATTAGGTTGTAGAAATATGAGATCCAACTCTGGCAGAAGGTATGCATGGAATCCTCCCTCGAATGCCAACGTGATAATAGTCATGGCAACGCTTTACAAGTTGACACTTTATGCTACAAATCTTCTCTGGACTTAAGGGCAGGTTCACCTTGGTTAAAAATATTATTTGGCCATAGGTCCACCAGTCTGGCCTTGCCATCATTGCTTTTCTTAAAAAGGCTTCCTGAGGTGACACCCAAAGAGGTACCTTCATAGAGAGCCTTGTTTTATATTTGTTCAGAACCCTTAGGATGGCACGTCTAAAAAAGTGATTCTTAAAATCAACATTTTGTCAGAACTTGGACTCTGATTTAATTCTGCATGATACTTGGAACGCTGACACATTTTTTTAAACCTTATACTACAAATACGCATGCCATCCAAATTTATTGTTTTGGAGAGTCACCCACTCTTTCATCCAGACCAAACAACAGACATCAAAGTATAATTTCAAATCTGGTAAACCCAAACCTCCTCTTTGTTTAACATCTTATAATAGTGTGATGACCCAGGGCATGACACAAAGACAACACAGCCAGAGAATCAGTATGAGATCCTTTATTATCACCAAATGTGCACCCAATGTCCCTTTCAACTCTCTGGCCTGGAGACAGCTCTTCCATCAACCTGTAATAGTCTCTGGCTGACAATACTTCAGTTCAAACGTTGTAAACAGAAAATTTCAAACTATAAATCCAACAAGGCAAGTTAAAGTAGTTAATCCAGCAGGGGAAGAAAAGAATAAGGAATTCCAGAAGTGAAATAGCACGGCAGTAAATCAAACCAGTTGGGAGGATGCTAGGAACTCAGATAAACAGTGAACACAAGATGAACTCAGCATTTGTTCCTGACAACCGCCCCTCCCATTTGCCCCTCATTTAAACTCCATCCCCAGGTGTGCCTTGTGAAAGGAATCGGGAGCCTTTCCTCCCTCATAAGCCACGCATCCCACGTTGCTCTCTTCTCTGTTCTTCCCTGTGCTGCCTAGGATGAGGAGGGGGTCTTCATCAGAACCCCCTCTCCCTTGTTCTACCTCTCCCCTACTCTGCCCAGCCTGACTTTGCCCTTCCCCAGTTTCTTCCACAGCCGATGGAGCTGCTCTCTCCCTCTCCATCAGCTGTTCATCTTGCCCTTTGGATTCAGACTCTGACAGGGGCATGACACTATCCCCATTGCAGGGCCCCATCCCCCAGGACCATGTGGATGGGGATGTTGTAGAAACTGGCCATGGAAGTCATGGACCAGACGAGGGGCATGGACATCTGCAGCATCAACCCAGGTAAAGTCCTCCAGTCCATAACCTTTCCATGCCACCAGATACTGAAACAGGTCCCACAATTGGAGTGAATCTCAGATGTTGTCCACTTCATACTCCACCTCTCCTTGAGGGGCTACTGGTTCTGGCAGCAATGGAGCCGGCCTATGCAGACTGTCGGCCGATACTGGGACTAGCAAGGACTATTGAAAGACCAGGTGACTCCGCATGATGGAGCCAATGGGAAGAGCCATTTATGGAAGCTGTAACTGGCAAAGAACGGTGACAAGCGGGTGGATCCATGCTGAGCATTGTTGTAGGCGAACTCTGCCACAGCCAGAATCTCTGCCCCATTGTCCTGTTGGGTGTTGCTGAAACAGCGGAGGTACTGTTCCAAGATGGCATTCACTCTCTCTGTGCCCCCGTCAGTCTCAGGGTGATGTACCGATGACAGACATTCCTGCACCTGCAATTCTGTCAGTAAGGTCTACCAAAAGCGTGCCATAAATTGCACCCACCCTGTTCTGACATTACTTGGTCCGGTAACCCATGCAACCAAAACACATGGGCAATAAATAACTGGGTCATTGCCTGTGTGGAAGGAAGACCCGCACACAGATTAAAATGAGCCATCATGGTGAGCATGGCCACCACCACCAAGATGGTTGTGGCGCCCCTCGATGGGGATTCTGTTATGAAATCAAATGAGACCGCCCCCCCAAGGTCTTATGAAATCAAATGAGACCGCCCCCCAAGGTCTTTCCAGCATGGATAATGGCTGCAAGAGACTAGGGGGTGCACCAGTAATGTATGTGGCCTGTTGACAGATCTCACACAATGCCACATATCCCAACATGTCATGCCAGAGTCGCTGCCACCAAAACATCCTGGAGACAAGTTGCAGCATTTTGAAGACACCAAAGTAACCTGCTGCTGGGCTGTCATGGGATTAGTGTAGAATAAGGCCATGAAGAGATCCTCCAGGCACATAGAACCTCAACAGGCCCTGGGATGACCCAATGGACCAGAGGAACTCCCTCCAGAACTTAGCCATGAACTGGACCCCTCTGTCTGAGATAATTCTTCGAGGTACTCCATGCAGGCGGTAGATGTGCTTCAGGAACAGTTTGGCCAGCTGGTGGGCTGAGGGTAGTCTGCTGCAGGGTATAAAGTGCACCTGTTTGGAGAACAGGTCTATTACAGTCCAAATCACTGTGTTTCCCCCACTTTTTGGTAACTCTACTATAAAGTCCATTGCGATCTCGTCCCACGGCCTCGTTGGCTCCTCTACCAGTTGCAGCAGTCCGGGGGGATGGGTAGTGGTGGTCCCGGTCATCTCTTCATTGTGGTGCAGATGGTGCAACTTTTCATGTAACTGTCCACGTCTTTCTTTATGCCAGGCCACCAGAACTACTAAGTGTAAAGTCTTTAGGAACCCAAAGTGGTCTGCCAGTTTGGTGTCGTGGCTCCTCTGGAGAATTAGGGTGCGTATGGATTCTGTGACATAGAGTTTCGTCCCCTTCCATGCAAGGTCATCTCTCTTTGTCAAGATGTTTTGGTTGTTTAGGAACCAGGGGTCTGCTAGCAGTTTGGATATGAGTCTTGTGGTTAGGTCGCTTGCTGGTTCGTCTTGCCGGTCATGGCGTTGTTGGCTGGTGGTCACTTGGGCAGCTATATGAGTAGGGTGTCAGGCCTGTAGTTATGTTCCTTTTAGGATCTTTGGCCTGCCACACTTTCTATTATTTCACTGTGCTGTTTCATTAGTGTAGTAGTTGGGAGGGGGCATAGGAAGGAGTAGAATTGTGGAATGTGTTGTTGTCATTCTTTTCTAGAAGCCCAAGGTCATCTTTTGCCTCTGCATCTCTGCACCTGACCAGAACCAGCTGGGTGGAGATGCCAGCGTGGCCGAAGAAGATTGGACCATGTGATGGATTTATGGGTGTGGGGAAAAGATCATGAACTTTCAACTGGGTGGAATCCCAGGAAGCTTTAGATTTGGGATTCCACAGATGTGCCAACATGTCTGACTTATTAAATTGGAACTTTAAGGATAGTTTTGCCTTGGACTCTGATTTAATTCTGCATGATATTTGGAATGCTGACATTATCCCAAATCTCTCTTTAAAATAAATCACCAGCACCCCGGCACAGGGGGCTGGTGAGGGGGTGCTGATTTCCCAACGCTGACCGGGTCAGCATAAAATATCAGTGAACAATTATGAGAAAGGCTTTTGAGATGAGAAGCTGAGATGAGACTCTTCTCTGCAAATCTTCAAAGGCGAAGGAATTCCTGTTTAAGATTTATAGCATCTGGGAAGAGGCACAGCCTGAGGGGGATGGAACGGAGGGGGATGGAACGACTAGAGGATGGCCAGAAGATCTAATGAATGGAGATCCCAGCCACCCTCACACAGTCATCTCTGATGGGCTTCCCGGACCATTTCGGACAACTAAACGTGAGTGCATGCTCCCCCTCCTTCCCCCAGCCAAGGCTTGGAAAAAAGAATGAGTGGAGATTTTGACTCCTTCCAAACAGCGAGAAATGAAAAGACCCATTACCCGGCAACTGAGTTGAAGACAGATTCCCTATCAAAATGGGACCTTCAACCCAGCCAGCAAGAAAAGATTTGGCCAGCATCTTTCACTTGCCAGCCACCGGAAATTGGGCTGCAGCTTGTGAATCAAGCACCACCAAATTGGGCTTTCTTCCCAGAGTGTGGATGGAAAAGATGCCAGTGGGCACCTACTTGGACCATAACTCCTCCAAGCCAGCAGATGGGGCCTTGGCACACAACCCCCCCCCCCCCTGCCAGCCATCATTGGTTGAACTGCAACCAGTGAATCAGGCAACCCCGGAATGGGTCTTAATCCCAGGTGATGGATGGAAGGGATGCCAGTGGGCACCTGCCCTCCCTCAGCAGATGGCACCATGGCAGATAACTGGGCAGTGGCCAACCAAGGGATTTACCTCCCCACCAGTTCCAGTCTCCCCTGCAATGCCCCAACAGGTTCTTACCCTACCTTCCTACAGAGAAGAGTTCTCAACAATGGAAGAAGGGATGAATGAGGGGAAGGCTACAGGGTGGATGGCAGGAAAATGTGCACCTGCAATGCCCCAACAGGTTCTTACCCCACCTTCCTACAGAGAAAGGTTCTCAACATTGGAAGAAGGGATTACCAAGGGGGCAGCTGCAGGATGGATAGCAGAACAATGTGAAGAGGCGGTTCCTAAGTTTAGAGATGTAACTAGGTTCCTTTCCTTGTGGGGGCCAATAAAATGCCACCGTTGCTGTCAACATGGCCACAGAGCATCAGAATGCTTTGGCTCCAGCCCCAATGCCACAAACATGCACACCAACCGCCACGGCGGTAAACAGAAGGCCCCAGATGCCACCAGAAAAGAGTCATCTGGGCCAACAACCTCTGGAAGAGGATCCCCAACCTAAGGTGATGAAAAGTCCTACCAAGAGGGAGGCCTCGGAGGAGGAAAAGGGCAAACAACCTCTGGAAGAGGATCCCCAACTTAAGGTGATGAAAAGTCCTACCAAGGGAGAGGCCTCGGAGGAGGAAAGGGCCAACAACCTCTGGAAGGTTGTTGGCCCTTTATTTAACCTGTGTTAAATAAATAATTGATAATGATAACAAGGTACACACATGTGTTGGTTTGATGAGAGGAAACCTGATATAATTAGCGAATGAATTTCTATTAATAAATAACAATTATAATAATAACAATGAAATGACAAGGGATATAGTTAACAATATATATATATGTACTGGCTCAATAAAAGGAATTGGGATGCAAATAGTAAATAGCGACTTGGAAAAGAGGATTAGAAATTTTGTTATCAAACATAATTAATTCTTACTTAGAACATGTTATAAAGGTGTAATATTATTGGATGATATTAAAAATAATTAATGAAATGTCATTATGTGGTTGTGTTTTTAATTTTGGATTATTTCATGCAAAACGACATTAAAATAATTATAGTCAAATGAGAACTGTGGGATGTTGATAGTAAGATATATAAAGGTTTTTGATTTAAAATATGCAATGTGATATGAACTATAAGTAATGACTGTGGAAGAGATGCACAAAAGTTATTTGTAATCAATCGACACACTTCTACAATATGTAACGAAAGATGATTATTTGTGTGTGTTGTGTTTGTTTAACCAAAAATTAAAAAAAATCTTTTCAAAAAAAGAAAAAAAGAAATATGCTCGTGGCTATTTGCCAGAGTATCTGAAGATGGGTTTCATAGAATCTATTGTAAATAAACAACATCCAATGTGTTTATTGTGTCATAAAACATTATCCAATGAGACAATGAAGCCACGTCGATTGCAAGAACATCTTTCTACAAAGCATCCAAATGATAAGGACTAGCCCATTGAATATTTTCAGGAAATATATAAACAATTTCAAAATCGTTCAACAATCATTGCATCATTTAAGAAACAACATGCAGCGAACAAAGATGGATTAATTGCCGCTTATCGCATTTCACAATTAATTGCAAAAAGTGGTAAAAGCTATAATATTGGAGAAACTGTAATACTGCCCTCTATAAAATAATTTATCTCAACAGTAATGCATCAGGATATACCTGAAATTTTAAAAACGTTGCCCCTAAGCGATAGCACAGTAAAGCGACAAATTGAAGAAATGGCAGTTAATGTTGAAAAAAAACTTATAAGTATTCTCCAAAACTCTTCATTTTCCATGCAATTTGACGAGTCTACCATTGCAGATAATAATGCTTCATTGATGGCATATGTACGTTATTTTGATGAAAACAATAGATTACGAGAAGAAATGCTATTCACAATACATCTCATTACAGATACAAGAGTATTATCTATATTTAATACTGTGAAATCATACTTTACAAAAAATAATATTCCTTTGAATAATATTGTTGCATGTGCTACTGATGGAGCACCATCAATGGTAGGTCGCTATCATGGATTTGTTGCTTATTTGAAGGAAGAAGTGCCAAATGTTTTATGTATTCATTGTGTGGTGCACAGACAACATCTTGTAGGAAAACATCTAAGTACAAGTCTCCATTCAACATTAACTATAATAATTCGAGCCGTAAACAAGATCAAATCCAATGCAAAAAATGATAGAATGTTTCAACAGCTTTGCCAGGACAATAATGAAGATTTTATTATGTTACTTTTGCACACAGAGGTTTGGTGGCTGTCAAAGGGTACATCTTTGGCTCGTTTTGTAGCATTATATGATAGTGTCATACAATTTTTTGAAAGTAATAATGAGACCAATCTGTGTCAACAGTTAAAAGCAGTAAAGAATGATGCCTTTTTTTTTGGCAGATATTTTCAAGAGATTTAATGATGTCAATTTGCAGCTTCAAGGAGCTAATAAAACTCTTATAGGTTGCCAAAGTATTGTGTCATTATTTATTGACAAACTTGAACTACTTCGTTATAATCTATTGAAGAGAGAATTTCATCAGTTTCCTGAATTATCATCTATAAAAGATGATGTAACTCCAGAGGATATTGACAGATTCAGTAGCCACCTCAACGAACTTAAATTGGACATGGAAAAACGATTTGAAGATATTTTGAAATTGAAGGTGTATGACTGGATGAAAAATCCTTTTACTGCAAATATTTAAGAGGCTGATACAAGTTGCCAAGAAGAACTGTTAGAAATTAGATATGATGAAGAAAGTAAACATAAATTCGATAGTGGTGGATATGAAAACCTATGGCAAAATAAAAAATTGCCTGTCTTATATCCAAATATGTAGAAAATGATATTCAGTTTATTGTTATCTTTCCCTACCTCATATCTTGTGGAATCAGGCTTTAGTGCTGTTAATCATATTATGACCAAAGAAAGAAACCGCCTGAATATTTCCGAAAGAGGAGACCTTCATTTGTTCCTTACAAAAATTGAGCCAGATATCCAGTATTTAGTTTCGCAGCCTCAGGGATCTTATTAATAATTTAATTAATTAAATGTAAATTCATCAGACTTCATGCTTCTATGTATGCAAAGTATAAATAAAAAGATAGATTTAACTACAGTAAGTTGTTTTATAAAGATTTATTCTGCCAAACGTAGCGAAAGTCCAACATAAAGTATTTGGTAAGTAATTATTATTATATGATTTAACTTGCTGTAACTCTGCTTTATAAATTTTATAAAGTAAAGTTACTTCCCTACTTTATAAATCACCATTACTGTGGAACCGGTGGGCGGTTAGAAAATTTTACTACTAACAGAGATAAAAAAGTGGGCAGTAGGTATAAAAAGGTTGACTACTCCTGCTCTATTGTAAATATTAGACAACATTCAAAATTCTCTCATTATCTCTCAGTTCTCTTTTTGACAAAAAGCCAGTTTGGTCTTCATGAATATAAGACTGAAACCTTCTTCAATCATTCTGCCAATATTACAGTGAAAAATTTATACTCATTTAAGTAATGAAATTGGTCTATACTTTTTTTTTAATCAACAAGGCATTGTAAGGAGAATCCCCAACCCCAACCCCTTTTAATATAAGAAAGGCCCCATATTAGCAAAGTAATCCCCGCCCCCAAAGAGAAAAGGTTTCCCTGAAGTAAAATCACTCAACAGCCGCCCCCTATGAATGGATATTTAGTCTCACAAACTGTTCAATTCATAAACAAAATGCCTTCAGCTTCAGCCTCCACAGAAGGCTGGAATTGGTCAGATTAAAAAGCAGTGACAAAAGACACCTAAAATCTGCATTCCCTCACCTGACCTTAAGGACAGGGCATGACCTCCCAGCCACAATAGAAACCAAGCCACCATAATTAGAATAACCAAAGACACACACTTTATTACCCAACAAGCCCAGAAATCTCAATCACATAGCCCCAAAATAATATAAAAGTCCATCCAGTCACCAGACCAGGTTGCCAGCTGACCCAAAACGCAATGCTATTGCCACTGCAGTTTCTGGCTTCCAAAATAAAGAAACCTCCTTTCCAAGCAGCTCATTTTCCCATCTTCTCATTTCATCCATCGCACCGACTTCATCTTCCCAGCTGGAGAAAGCGAACTGGACCTTTTCCTTCCAACAGCATTTCAACTCTCCTTTGGTAATAACACAATGCTGGTTTTTTCCAGGTTTGAGGCATCTTTGCTCCCTGTAGCACACCATTCATTATATCTTTTCATGGCTGTAGGAGTTGGTGCTCAAATCATTTATAGTATTGCCTTGTGAGACCATCTGGATCCAGAGCTTTGCCTGTTTTCATTTTTTTAATAGCTTCTGATATTTCAAAGGTGGTTACTGGTTCATTCATAATAATAATAATAATAATAAATTTAATTTGTTAGCCGCTCCCTCTCCACAAGGGACTCGGGGCAGCGTACAATAAGAGCACATACACATATACATAAAAACATACACATACACGGAGGAGGTAACAGTTATTAAATACATACAATAATAGTAATAAAATTTACAATTAAAATACCCCAAATTAAAAAATTACAAATTTAAATAAAGACTGTCAGGAGGAATAGGATGAAACTACGGTTGAGCCAGGCCTGATAATTGAAAAAGGTGGGTCTTGAGCTTTACACGGAAGGAGCGGAGATCGGAAGTAATCCTGATGTCAAGGGGGAGGTCATTCCAAAGGGCTGGGCCCATCACAGAGAAGGCCCTTCTCCTGGGTGTCGCCCCCCGACACTGTTTAGTGGACGGCACCCGGAGAAGTCCCTCTCTGTGCGAGCGGATTGGTTGTAGGGATGTATGGGGCAGGATGCGATCCCGCAGGTAACTAGGTCCTGTGCCATGGAGCGCTTTGAAGATCGTAATCAAAACCTTGAAACGCACCCGATAGACCACAGGAAGCCAGTGCAGCTCACGCAGGAGAGGTGTTACATGGGAGTACCTAGTACTCCCCATAATCACCCGCGCGGCCGCATTCTGGACCAACTGTAGTCTTCGGGTGCATCTCAAGGGGAGCCCCATGTAGAGAGCATTGCAGTAGTCTAGGCGGGACGTCACCAGCGTGTGAGTGACTGTGCGAAGGGCATCCCGGTCCAATAGGGGGCGCATTTGGCGCACCAGGCGAACCTGGTGGAACGCCCCCCTTGCCACGGCTGCCACATGGGCATCCATTGACAGCCGGGCATCCAGGAGGACGCCCAAATTGCGCGCCCACTCCATGGGGGCCAGTTGCTCGCCCCCGATGGCCAGAGATGGAAGCAACTGGTTGAACCGGGGGGCCGGAAGCCACAGCCACTCCGTCTTGGAGGGGTTGAGTTTGAGTCGGTTGTCACCCATCCAGACCCGTACGGCTTCCAAGCACCGGGACATCATTTCGACGGCCTCGTTGGGGTGATTCGGGGTGGAAATGTACAGCTGAGTATCATCAGCGTACAGATGATATCCCACCCCAAAGCCACGGATGATCTCGCCCAGCGGTTTCATGTATGTGTTGAACAGGAGTGGCGAGAGGACCGACCCCTGTGGCACCCCACAAGTGAGGGGGCTCAGGGTCGATCTCTGCTCCCCTGCCAACACACGTTGCGTCCGGCCGGAGAGGTAGGAGCCGAACCACCGTAAAACGGTGCCCCTAACCCCCAACCCCTCCAGCCGGTGCAACAGGATACCATGGTCGATGGTATCGAAAGCCGCCGAGAGATCTAATAGGACCAGGATAGAGGAACAACCCCTATCCCTGGCCCTCCAGAGATCATCAACCAATGCGACCAAGGCCGTCACCGTGCTGTGCCCGGGTCGGAAGCCGGACTGGCGCAGGTCTAGATAATCATTTTCCTCCAGGTGACGTGGAAACTGTTGGGCCACCACACTCTCTACAACCTTCGCTAAGAAGGGAAGGTTGGAGACTGGACGATAATTGGCTAGCTCCGTTGGGTCCAGGGAAGGCTTCTTGAGTAAGGGTCTCACAACCGCCTCTTTCAAGGCGGCCGGCAGAGACCCCTCGCCCAACGAAGCATTCACTAGGCCCAGGAGCCAGTCGCGTGTAACCTCCCAGGATGCCAGTACAAGCCAGGAGGGACACGGGTCCAATAAACATGTGGTAGGTCGCAGACGTCCACGTAACCTGTCCAAATCCTCGATGGCAACCGAGTCAAACTCCTCCCAGAATGGTCTCTCAAGATTCGCCTCGGGCGTCTCCACTAGCCCACTGAAAGGGACCCATTCCCTCCGGATTTGAGTGATTTTATCCTGCAGATATTTCCCAAATTCCTCTGCCCTGCCCTGTAGAGGGGCTTCCCGCGGCCTCTGAGACAGAAGGGAGCGGGTCACCCGGAACAGGGCGGCAGGGCGGTTATCTGCGGACGCAATAAGAGCGGCACAATGTCGACGTTTGGCCGCTCTTAATGCCACAAGGTACGTCCTTAAGTAGGTTCGTACCTGTGCTCGGTCAAATTCGGAGCGGGAGGATCTCCAACGACTCTCTAGGCGTCTCTTGTGGCGTTTCATCACCCTTAGCTCCTCGGTAAACCAAGGGGCCAGGGTGGTTCGTTGCCGCAGGAGAGGCCGCAAAGGCACCACTCGGTCTATGGCCCCGGCAGTCGCACTTTTCCATGCGGCTACCAGGTCCTCTACCCGGGGACGGGTCAGGTCTACAGGAGGTGGCCCAAGCTCCGTCTGGAACTTATCCGGTTCCATCAGGCGCTTGGGGCGGAACCATCTAATGCCTTCCGGCTCCGCCTCCCCGCAGCGGGGGCTAGCACCAGGGAAGTCAAGTCGGAGAAGTGAGTGATCTGACCATGACAGGGGAGTGATAGTTAAATCCCCTATTCCCAGATCACTCGTCCACTGGCCAGAGACAAAAACGAGGTCCAGCGTGTGGCCTCCCTCGTGAGTAGGGCCCTGAATTAATTGAGTCAGGTCCATGGCTGTCATGGAAGCCATGAACTCCCGAACCCCCTCGGACGCTTCTCCCATCAACGGCAGGTTGAAATCCCCCATCACTAAGAGTTTGGGGGTCTCAACCGCCACCGATGCGATCAGCTCGAGGAGTTCAGGCAGGGCCGCTGATGTATAGCGAGGAGCCAGGTATACTATCAGCAGGCCCAACTGTCTCCCTGGGCCCCATCTCACGACAAGGGACTCACACCCGGATGTTTGCGGCACAGTGAACTCTCTCGGCTCTAGGTCTTCCCGGATAATCACTGCTACCCCACCGCCCCTTCCCTGGGCCTGAGGCTGGTGGAATGCTCGATAACCTGGTGGGCACATTTCCACGAGGGGTAGACCTCCCTCGTGGCCCAACCAGGTCTCAGTTATTCCTGCAAGGTCCGGCTCCCCCTCCAGAATCAGATCATTGATGAGAGGGGCCTTGTTGACAACGGACCTCGCATTGCATAACAACAGCCTCAGGCCCTGGGTCTGTAGATCCTGACCACCTAGTATGCGGGGGTTGGTACAAGCGACCGGGTGTGACCAATAACCACGGTCTCCCAACCGACTACGCGTTCTTAATCTGTCCTCGCACCTGCCCCTCCCTACGACCGTTGGTATCAAAGAGCCCTGTATTGGAATGCTATCTTCCCTCTCCTCCCCCCCTCCACTCCTTCCTCTCTCGACCACACCTATTCGCCTGGCTCTACCATCACTCCTGACCTGATCCGCCCACCCCCCAACCCTGGAACCCCTTAAAATTCTTAAAAAACGATTAATTAAAAAGCCCCTTAGTTTACGCTTCCTCCACCTCTCTAGGTTAATAAACCCGTCCTCAAGGTGGGCCCTTGAAAGGGCTGGAGGCCATACCTGCGAGAGGGGGAACTCTCGCAGCAGCAGTAGGTCTGACCTCGAATATAACATGTTCGTATAATTACAACAGGGCCAAAGCTCGTCAAGTGGGTGCTGTCGGTGTTGATGTAAGTTAGCAAGCCAAAATTCCCCACTAAAGGGGATAGACAGATGGTAATAGTACACATCCTAGGTGAAAAGGATGGAATAGTCCCGGCTAAAGGGGATAGACAGATGGTAATAGTCCACATCCTAGGTAGAAATGATGGAATGGTGAGCTAGCCAGCTGGTGTATAGATGGGACTGGGAGGTAGTTCGTAGTGGGCTGTAAGGGGCAGGTAGCCCAAAGTAAATGAGTGGGGGGGCGGGTTGTAATAAGCACGGCAGGGGTACAGAGTCAAACCTTCCGCGTAGGCCTCCAGTGCTCCAACGCCTCCGTCCCCATGGCCTGTCTTCGTTGCAAGTAGTCCTCCACCTATTCGGCAACCCACAGCCGTTGTTCCGGGCCCGCAGGGCCGCTTCGGCCTCCCTGCGGTCTTCCTGCCGATCTTCCAACGCCCTCCGGCGCCTCGGGCCTCACTCTCTTTCCCGCGGCCCTCCCGCTGGTCTGGGCTCACAGCGACCGGAAATTTGGCGCTCGGCGTCTCCTGGGTCACTGCTTGGGCCGCTCGGATCTCTTGGGTCTCTTGGGTCGCCACCATCACCGCTATCGTTCTTCCGCTCAGGCCACCGCCGTCCTCCGTCCTCCTCCACTCAGGGCCTTCGCCGCTCCGTTCCGCTCCACTCGAAATCACCAGCTCAAAAACGCCAGTCACCGGCACCAGCCGGCGTGCTCTCCTCCTTCTGCCCAGCTGTCAGGCCGTCCTAGCGGGCCAGCCTGGATCCAGGGCGAAAGCCGGCATGGTCACCAACAAATTCCCGACCCTCGAGCTGGAAACGAGGGTCGGCAGCATCCCTGCCCATCAGAGAGCCCCCGCAATCAAGCGGAGCTCAGAGGCAGACCTCCATTTCCCTCCGGAAGCTCCTCCTCCTAAAGTTGGAGGATAAGTTGTCTCTCAGCTTGTGAGAGCTTAGGTAAATGTTGTCTTTGTAGATAATCATCTAGTTTTTGTGTGTCTAGTTCCTGTTTCTCATAAAGAATGGAATAAAAATTATACAAATGCTTTTTAATGAGGTCATTGTGTGCTCTTACCATGTCACCTTCTTGGATTTTCTCTATCATTTTTGTTTCTCTTTCATTTCCATATTTGTATGCCAGCCCTCTCCCTGGTTTATTTTCAAATTCAAAATGCTTCTGTTTCACATAATTAGGTTTAGTTTCTATTTCTCAGACTGTTAACATAGACCAGGGGTATCAAACTCACGAATTCGGCTCGTGGGGTACTTAGATCTGGCCCACGTGGCCACCCTGGAAACAGTGAAGGACTGGCACGTGGTGCCTCTTCCAATGAAAATGAAAATGGAGCTCGGGAGGGCCACATGAGGCCTTCGCAAACTCCGTTTTCACTGGCAGAGGGTTGCAGGAGGCCATTGCAGCTGAAAACAGAGCTTGGGAGCATGTTTTGCTGGCAAAGCACTTGGGTCACCACAGGCACCGCCTACACGAGTGACATTGAGCTGGCCAAAAAATCAGCCCCCCACTCAGCTCCACCGTCCCTTTCCCAGTTGCTCTCTGCAGTGCTCTCAGGCTCTGCTCATGCGCTTCCCTGTGCTGCTGCTGACTCTCTGTCCTCCCTGCTGCTCTGCTGCTGCTTTTTGCTTTGGAGCCATGTGGCTCCCATTTGCTGTCCGACATGCTGGGGACACTGCTTCCACCAGCAAACACGACTACCTGGATGGTACTCAGCAAGCTCTTCCCTCTTGTCTTCCCTTCCTTCCTGCTCTGCTCACTCACCAGCTCACCTCTTTGTTCTCTGCTGCTCTTGGTCGGCTGGCCTCTCTGCCCCACAGCTGTTTTTCCTCCCTGCTTCACAGCTGGCCCCACTCACTCACCGGCTTGTCTCTTTATTCTCCACCGATTGGCTTTGCTGCCTGCAGTCAGTTTGCCTCTCTGCTCGTCTTGCTTCGATGGGCCTCCGGTCTCTTGGGTAGGCCTCTCGGGTGCAGCTGGACTTTTCTCTCTTTTAATTTCTCCAATCTTTCTCTCCTTTTCCTTTCTCCAGTCTTTTTTCTTTTTCTATAACTTATCTTTCCCTCTCCACCTCTCCTCCTACTGTTTTATTTTATCTTAGTGGCAACTTTTCTGCCTGCAATGTAACTATGCTTCCTCCATTGTCGCCATCTTGGAATTCCCTTCCTTGCCATCTTCTCTCTTTAGTGAACCGACTGTTTCCTTGACTTTTTTCTTGTTATTTATATATTGAAAGAATTTTTTTTATTATTATCTTCAAGTTTTGTTGCAAGTCTTTGTTCATTTTGAGCCTTTGTTTTCCTGACTTCATCTTTGCAGATATGGGCTATCTGCTGATACTCCACCTTAGTTATGTGTCCCTCTTTCCATTTTTGTACTTGTCCTTTTTGTCTTACAGTTTATCAGAGAGATATTTGTGCAACCATGCTGGGTTTCTTTTTGGATTTCTTGTTTTTCTTTTTCAGTGGGATTGTGCTGAACTGGGCTTTTATGATCATATTTTTCAGAGTTTCCCACACTTCTTGAGTTGTTTTCCCCTTTAGGATTTCCAATATGACGTGATCACTCTTGCCTAAGGTTCTGGCGACTTCAATTCCCTCTATCATTTCTTCTCTATTAGTAGGAATTGTGTCCAGTATAGCTTTTCATCTAGTTCCCTCCTGTCATAAAATGAGAGACACTGAAAATAGAAATGCAAGCATGCAACCAAGGATCAACTTTGAATCAAAAAACTTTTTATTTTATCCCTCTGTTGATGCAGCCTAGAACTGTGTTGGCTTTTTTGGCAGCTGCTGCACACTGCTGGCTCATATTTAAATGGTTGTCCAATAGGACTCCAAGATCCCTTTCACAGTTACTAATACTGAGCAAGGTATCATCTATACTGTACCTGTGCATTCCGTTTTTGTTGCCTAAATGTAGAACCTTACTCTTTTCACCATTGAATTTCATTTTATTAGATAGTGCCCAATGTTCAAGTTTGTCAAGATCCTTCTGTATCTTTAGCCTATCTTCTGGAGTGTTGGCTATTCCTGCCAGCTTGGTGTCATCTGCAAATTTGATGAGTTCCCCATTTCTTCCCTCATCCAAATCATTGATGAAGATGTTGAAGAGTACAGGGCCCAAAACAGAGCCTTAGGGTACTCCACTGCATACCTCCCTCCATGTAGATGCAGTTCCATTGAGGACTACACGTTGAGTGTGGTTGGTCAGCCAGTTACGAATCCATCTGGTGGTGATGCTGTCTAACCCACATTCTTCTACTTTATCTAGTAGTAGGTTGTGGTCTACCTTATCAAATGCCTTACTGAACTCCAAGTAAACTATGTCAACAGCATTCCTCTGGTCCACTAATTTTGTCACTTTGTCAAAGAATGCAATAAGATTAGTCTGGCATGATCTGTTTTGGACAAACCCATGTTGGCTTTTGGCTATTACTTTGCTTCTAGGTGTTCGCTAATTCGTTGCTTGATTATCTTTTCCAGAATCTTTCCTGCTATTGAGGTCAGGCTGATAGGTCTGTAGTATCCTGGATCTGTTTTTTTCCCTTTTTTTGAAGATGGGAACCACATCAGCTCTTTTCCAGTCCTCTGGCAGTTCCCCGGTGCTCCAGGATCTCTGAAAGATATAGTTCAGTGGTTCTGAGATCTCATCTGCCAGTTCCTTCAGAACCCTGGGGTGTAATCCATCCGGTCCTGGTGATTTGAACTCGTCTAGGGTAGACAGGTGCTCATTTACCATTTTTTCCCTATTTCAATTTGTGTTCTAATCTGATTTTTGTGGTGCTGTTTTTAATAGATTGGACTGTTTTATCCCTTTGTGTAAAGACAGATGCAAAACATGAGTTAAATAGTTCTGCTTTCTCCCTGTTGTTTGTCACCTTCTTGCCACTTTCTCCCAGCAATGGACCAATTGTTTCCTTAACTTTTTTCTTGTTTTTAACATGTTGGAAGAATTTAATGCCAAGTAACTCAGTCCCTTTCTTGGATGGGTGCAAACCATCTCTTTTGTACAGTTTTTCATTGGACCAGCTGCAGACATCATGACTAATAAAACCAAAGCCTTCCCTTTTACACCACTCCTTTAGCCACACATTGAACTCTGCTACACACTGGCCCTTCCTTTTTTGTTCCTTATATACTCGTAAGACCTCTGAAAAGATAAGCCTACAACCTATACTACTAAGTTCATACCCCAAGCTCTGGAAATCATTCTTCACAGAAAGTACATCTTTTTGGGACAGATCATTTGTGCCAAGATGTATAATAGCATCAACATCACATTCCTTACTTGCATTCTTGACTAGCTTAAGAATACGCCTCTTGTCTCTGCTGGCAGTAGCACCTGGCAGACACCTGACCTGTTTTAAAACCTCCATATCCTTTCCTAAATTTACATCCCTTATGATTGAATCACCAACCAGAAGGTGACTTCTCTTTTTTCATACCTTGCTCTTCTTGTGCGACTGATGTGTGATACCTGGTTCCCCATTTCGCCTTTCCAAAGTAAGTTCTTCATTTTGGACCATGATCCCCTGCTTATTTGAGTCATCATTATCACAACTACCTTGACCTGTCTATTTAGTGTCCCCATTAGGGTCAGCAAGGGCGCTATATCTGTTATGCTAGGTCACAGAAAAAGCTTTGTGTTTATGGTTCACAGCTCTCACCCTGCCAGATCCCACAGTTGTCCAGACTGCTCTTCTCCTGCAGGATCTTTGCAGTAGGGGGGGCTGATAGCGTGGCATCTCTGTAGAGTGGAATGGCTGAATTGGACACCTAATTTCTGCTTGGAGAGCACAGATTAGAGATTCTAGATAGGTAATCTGTCTATGTAGACTAGTAATTTGTTTACAAAGGGGACAGTATCCAAATTTGAAAAGAGTACTGCGAAAGACAGGTGCAAGACAGCTATTACATTGAACTTAACCGGTCATTTTGAAATAAATAAAATCACAATTTCAAGCGCACTAATCCAGAATGTATTATTACTATTTTGGTTTATGGACATATGATTCTACCTACTCCTCTTTTTCTCTCTGCTTCCCCCCTTCCAGCCAGCAGCTCCAATCACCAGCCACAGGAAAGTTCAAATGAAATGGAGCTAAAGGGCCACTATTACATCGACATTGCTTAATACTTCTTGTAATGTTTGGTAAAATACAAGTTTGAGACTGAGAGGGTGTAAAGATGACAAAAGTAGAGTAAACCCACCTTCATAGCATTTAACGTCCCAGAGGCTGGTTGGAGGAGCTGCTGGCTGTGAGTGGGCGAGACTGAGAGGGAGTAGAGATGAAAAAGGTAGAGTGAGCCTGCCTCCATTGAATTTTTACATCCCACAGGCCAGTGGGAGGAGCTGCTGGCTGTGAGTGGGGGAGACTGAGAGGGAGTAGAGAGAACAAAGGTAGAGTGAGCCTGCCTCCATTGAATTTTTACATCCCAGAGGCTGGTGGGAGGAGCTGCTGGCTGTGAGTGGGGACGTCTGAGGGGGATTAAAGAGGGCAAAGGTAGAGTGAACCTGCTTCTATTGCATTGCAATTTCCCAGAGGCAGCTGGGAGGAGCTGGTGGCTGTTAGTGGTGGAGACTGAGTGGGAGTACAGAGGACAAAGGTAGAGTGAACCTGCCTCCATTGCATTTTAACTTCCCAGAGGCTGGTGGGAGAAGCTGCTGGCTGTGAGTGTGGGAGATTGAGTGGGAGTACAGAGGAAAATGGTAGAGTGAGCCCTCATCCATTGCTTTTTAACTTCTCAGAGGCTGGTGGGTGGAGCTGCTGGCTGTGTGTGGGGGAGACTGAGAGGGAGTACAGAGGACAAAGTTAGAGTCAGCCTGCCTCCATTGCATTTTAACTTCCCATATGCTGGTGGGAGGAGCTGCTGGCTGTGATTGGCGAGACTGAAGGGGATTAAAGTGGGAAAAGGTAAAGTGAACCTGCCTCCATTGCATTTTAACTTCCAATAGGCTGGTGGGTGGAGCTTCTAGCTGTGAGTATAGGGGACTGAGTGGGAATACAGAAGTCAAAGAAACAGTGAGCCCGCCTCCATTGCACTTAAATTCTCAGAGGCTTCAGGGAGGAGCTGATGGCTTCAAGTGGTGGAGACAAAGGGGGATTTAAGAGGGGAAAGGTAGAGTGAACCTGCCTCCATTGCATTTTAACTTCCCAGATGCTTGAGGAGCTGCTGGCTGTGATTGCGGAGATTGAGAGGGAGTACAGAGGACAACAGTGAAGTGAGCTCAACTCCCTTGAATTTTAATTTCCCATAAGCCTGTGGGAGGAGCTTCCTTTGAGTGTGGGAGACTGAGTGTACAGATGACAAAAGTAGAGTGAACCCACCTCCATTACATTTTAACTTCTCAGTGGCCACAAACTCGGTGATTGAAGTGTTTGGAGGAATCTCACTTGTCAGCTGTCGTAAATAATTGCCTAATGCCAGGGACCACGCCCCCTCTCTGCTAATAAAAATGACAGAATCGGTATCGTGATAGAGGCATCTGTCCCCCAAACGATCCAATAAACTGTATAATTCTAACAGCGCATAAGTGGTTTTAAAACTGGCGATGAACTTAGTAGGCTGATTTTTAGCTGCTTTCCACGCTACAACGGCTGCTTCATCATCCACAAATTTGCAGGAGGATACATCGTAATAGGGCACAAAAAGATACGTAAATAATTCCTCATGATCTGTCACCATAGACGTAGGCAGATGATTGGTTGACTGACCAAATTTACCCCACAAGGACTTTAAAAACAAATTAGCAATCTGCCTTTTAGCAGGATTGACTTCAATATGTTCCCGGTGTAAGCGGACCCCCTCCTTCTTTTCATAATCACAAACATAGTGCTCTTTATCTTCTTCTGCTTTGCACCAATCGCGGTACCCACTGGCCTCCTGTTTTTGACGGAGATGCACGTTAATATAGCCTGAAAACAAGGTCTTTGTCTTCCTTTCAAAATGCCAAACTTCATAGATGTCTGCAATTCTGTAGCCTTTCTCCACAGCACTGTTCAATTCTACAGTGAACCATGTGCCAGTTAGGGCTCTTTCTTCATCATTGTGGATACACACCGTGACTTGTTGTTTTTCTGTACAGGTTGCACACAGACTAAACATTAATTTCCCCCCTGATCTATGTGGCAGTACCCGAAAGTAGAGGCCTCTCGGAGGGTACACTTTAACTTTAGCAAATCCAAAATACTGTTTTATATCACCAAAGTTTTGGTATATGATTTCTGGATGGCCTATTGGGTACCGTTTGTTCTTCTTTACAAAGGGATATAAGCTTGAAAATCATAATATAAGATTTGTTCCCTCTGCTTTGGTTTGCTTAGTACAGACATGTTGTCAGGCCTGTAGTTATGTTCCTTTTAGGATCTTTAGCCTGCCACACTTTCTTATAATTTCCTATGTGTTTCATTAGTGTAGTAGTTGGGAGGGGAATACCACAGTACGTTGCCAACATGCCTGTATCATTAAATTGGAACTTTAAGGATGATTCTGCCTTGGTCTCTGATTGATTTCATGCATGGTATTTGGAACGCTGACATTATTCCAACTCTCCCTTTAAAATAAAGCACCAGCACACACACCCTCGCAGGGGGGGGAGGGGGCTGGTGAGGGGGTGTTGAATTCCCAACGCTGACTGGGACAGCGTAAAATATCAGCGAACAATTATGAGTAAGCTTTTGGTGATAAGAAGCTGAGAGCCGACGCTTCTTGCTATCTTCAAAGACAAAGGAATCTGCTTCAAGATTTATTGTATCTGGCAAGAGGATGGAGGGGGCTGGAAAAGACTTTTTCTACACCTGGTTAGAGGATGGCCAGAAGATCTGATGAAAGGAGATCCCAGCCATCTCCACGCAGTCATCTCTGATGGGCTTCCCGGACCATGTCGGACAACTAAACGTGAGTGCATGCCCCCCTCCTTCCCCACAGCTTGGAAGCAAGGCTTGAAAAAAAACCTGGAGTAGAGATTTTGACTCCTTCCAGACAGTGATAAATGAAATGACTTATTACCCTGCAACTGAGCTGAAGACAGATTCCCTATCAAAATGGGAATTTCAACCCAGACAGCAAGAAGGGATTTGGCCAGCATCTTTCACATGCCAGCCACAAATGGGGCTGCAACCAGTGAATGAAACACCACCAGATTGGGTTTTCTTCCCAGAATATGGATGGATAAGATGCCACTGGGCACCTCCTTTGCCATCAACATGGGAAAATGCTCCAAGCCAGCAGAGGGCACCTACTTGGCCCATAACTCCTCCAAGCCAGCAGGAGGGTCCTTGGCACATAAACCCCCTAGCCAGCCATCATTGGTTGAACTGAAACCTGTGAAGCAGGCAACCCCAGGATGGGTCTTAACCCCAGGTCATGGATGGGAGGAATGCCAGTGGGCACCTGCCCTCCCTCAGCAGATGGCACCATGGCAGAAAACTGGGCAGTGGCCAACCGAGGGATTGACCTCCCCACCGGTTCCAGTCTCCCCTGCAATGCCCCAAAAGGTTCTTACCCCACCTTCCTACAGAGAAGCAATCTCCACCATGGAAGAAGGGTTTACCAAGGGGGAAGCTGCAAGATGGAGAGCAGGCCAATGTAATGAAGAGGTTCCTAAGTTTAGAGATGAAACTAGGTTCCTTTCCTCATGTGGCCCAATAAAATGCCACCATTGCTGTCAACTTGGCCACAGAGCGTCAGAGTGCTTGACTCCAGCCCCAATTACACAAACGTGCGCACCAACCGCTACAGCAGTAAGAAGTGACAAAGAGTCCTACCAAGGGGGAGGCCTCGGAGGGAGAAAAGCCAAACGACCTCTGGAAGAGGACCCCCAACTTAAGGTGACAAAAAGTCCTACCAAGGGGGAGGAGGAGGGAGTTGCCGAAGAACAAACGTGTGTACCAATCGCCACGGTGGTAAAGAGAGGGCCCCAGATGCCACCACAGAAGAGTCATCTGGGCCAACAACCTCTGGAAGAGGATCCCCAACTTAAGGTCCTCCGAGGCCTACCAAGGGGGAGGCCTCGGAGGAGGAAAAGGGCAAACAATCTCTGGAGGAGGCTCCCCAACTGAAGGTGACAAAGAGTCCTACCAAGGGGGAGGCCTCGGAGGAGGAAAAGGGCCAGCCGTGGATGATTGAATCCAAGAGCCCAGAACCTGCAGCACCTGCAGCAGAGAGCCCTAACCGACCATGGGAAGAGGTCACAATGGACTTCATCTTGGAACTCCCAGACAGCAGTGGGAACATAGTAATTTGGACAGTTATTGATTTGGTTTCTAAGCAGGCACACTTCCTTGCTTGCTCAGGATTGCCATCCACAAAGAAATTAGCGAAAATGTTTGTGAAACACATTTATCGCCTGCACGGAGTACCCAAGAGGATCATTTCAGACAGCGGAGTCCAGTTCACAGCTAAATTCTGGAGAGAGGTCCTGAGATCCATTGGGTCCACACAAGAACTGAGCTCAGAGGTTCATCCCAGCATGAACTGCGCAGCAGAGAGAGCCAATGCGGTGGTGGAACAATACATCCGGTGTTTTGTGGACTATCAGCAAGACAAATGGTCGGACTTGCTACCCTTTGCCGAAGTGGCGTACAATGATGTGGTACACAGCAGCACAGAATTAGCGGGTTTCCAGATTACCAGTGGCATGGAATTTGTTGCCATGCCTGAGTTGCCTAGAGAACCTCCTTCCTCCATGTCTTTGAATGAATGGATGGACACGCTAAAGAAAGGATGGGAGAATACGAAGAAGGCCCTAGCAGTTGCGGCAGAAGCCTACACGAAGCAAACTGATCAACAACACTTGCTCCAAAACCCCTACCGTGTGGGGAACAAAGTTTTTGTCTCTACCAAATACATAAGATTAGGAATGCCTAGTAAGGGATTGGGTCCAAAATTTCTAGGTCCATTCTCAATAGTGAAGATAGTTAACCTAGTTACAGTTCGACTCAGTCTACCCAGAAGTCTAGGGAAAATTTACCCAGAATTTCATTTTAGCTTGTTGAAACCAGTAATTGGGTCTAGCCTAAGAGCATCCACCCAAGCTTTCTCTCCTCCTGTAGTGATAGAAGGAGAAACACAATCTGAGGTGAAAAAAATTGTAGATTCCAGGCTGAATAGGGGTCGCTTGCAGTACTTAGTGCGTTGGAAGGGTTACCCTTTGTCTGAAGCTACTTGGGTGAACAGTGGGAACCTAAAAGTGGAGAAGTTAGTAAAGCAATTCCATGAGAGTTTCCCAATAAGTCAAAGGGTCCCCCTGGGGGGGGGGGGAAGAGGTGGTAAATTTTATTATGTTAACTTTTATGTTATTCTCTTTTCAGGAAACGTTTTTCTTCTGAGGAGAGGCCGCCTGTCAGGCCTGTAGTTATGTTCCTTTTAGGATCTTTGGCCTGCCACACTTTCTTATAATTTCCTATGTCTTTCATTAGTGTAGTAGTTGGGAGGGGGGAATAGAAAGGAGTAGGATTGTGGAATGTATTGTTGTCATTCTTTTCTAGAAGCTCAAGGTCATCTTTTGTCTCCGCACCTCGACATGTGACCGGAAGAAGCTGGGTGGAGATGCCAGCGTGGAAGAAATGGATTGGGGCATGTGATTGATTTATGGGGGTGGTGATAGATCATGAACTTTCAACTGGGTGAACTCTCAGGATGTAAATCAGAGTTGGAATTCCACAGTACGTTGCCAACATGCCTGTATGATTAAATTGGAACTTTAAGGATGATTCTGCCTTGGTCTCTGATTGATTTCATATTTGGAACGCTGACACATGTAGCATTTGTTCGGCCCCCCAAAAATGCATGTCTGGAATTCAAAGGCTTTGGGAGATTACTATCTGTTAGAAAACATTTCAAACTCTCATCGTTCTTCAACATATCATTCCATTCATGTTCCCAGATGATGCATACTACATACCCTATAGTCTTCAGGCATTCTTCTCTCGTCCTAGTGCATGAGTACAACAAGCCATAGGTCGAATCAAGCAGAGTGTTTTTTTAAGTTTTTTTTAATTTTTTCCTTTCAATACAGTCACAAATATGCATTCTTATAAGTACTATTAACATTTATCTATTAACCATTAACGTTTATCACTATCTTCTTACAAATATAAAGAATACAATTTGGGTCACTTTCTTGCCACCCCGTGCCTCCATCTTATTTTGCAAAAACCCTGCTCCTTCCGTCTGCTCAACCGCCCTTCTCTGCCTTCTTCTTTCCTCCTCTCTTTCCTCTTTTCTTCTTCCACTCTCTTTTCCCCACTCCTCCTCTCTTCTCCTCCTTCTTACCCTCTCTCCTATTCTTACTTCCCCTCCCTTGCTTCCTGTGCTTTACCCTTTGTTCCTTTCCTTCCTTGTCCTCCCTCCTTTCCATTGTTGCCCTTGCTTATTTACTTTCTCTGATGAATTCTTGGGGTGGCATTTCAGCGATCCCAACTTTATTTACATGAAAATAATTTTCTCTGTAACATTTTACTTCCCAATAATAAATCCACTTATACCATTTTATAACTTGTATATTTGCATTTTAATACTTTTCTACCCCCCCCCATTTAATAATGTGTCATCTGGTTATTTATTCTATGCTTTTTTCCTTTCTCTTTCTATTTGTATCTCTTTTCTAACCAATCATAACATCACCCCCATGACCTGAAGTACACTGATTCCTCTCTGTCCTTTATTCTTAGTGTCAACCTGTTCATTTCTGCACAATCTAATATCTTCTTTATTATCTCTCCTTCTGATGGGATTTTATCTGTTTTCCAATTTTGTGCAAATACAATTCTAGCTGCTGTTATTATGTGTACAATCAAATAAGCATCTTCTTTGCTATATTTCTCTCATAGGATACCCAATAAAAATACCTCTGGTTTGAGCTCTATACGCTGATCTACCATTTTCTCTAACCATGTTTGTATTTTAACCCAATAGCTTCTTGCATCCCTAAACATCCACCACATGTGATAATATGATCCTGGCAATTGATGGCACGTCCAACATTTAGCTGATTTGTCTTTGAACATTTTTGCTAGTCTTTCAGGTGGTATGTGCCATCTAGAAAACATTTTGTACAAATTCTCTTTATATGCGGTCGTCATTGTTAATTTATAATTCCTTTCCCATAATTGTTGACATTTTTCTAATTCTATCGTGTAGCCAAATTTTTTGCCCATCTTATCATTGTTTCTTTAACCTCTTCTTCCTCTAGGTTGATTCTAAGTAGGTAACTATACAATGTTGTGATCATTTTTTCATCCGTTCCCATGAGTATCTTAAAAGCCACATTGGTATTTCCATGTAATGTTTTCCTTTCACTTTCTCCCATATTGTGTATAAGCCATTTCTTACATAATATCTCTGAAAATAACCATGTATTCTATTTTTCCCATACCACAAAAATGTGTGCCAACCCAGTTGCATATCATGTCCCTCCAAACATACTGTATAACCTTGTATTTCTCAGTAATATCCATTCTTTTATCCATGTTAAAGCTGCTGCTTGATAATATAACTCCCAATTCGGTAGACCAAATCCACCTCTAATTCTTGAGTCTTGAAACATTTTTATGTTAATTCTCGCTTTCTTTCCTTGCCAAATATATTTTCCTATTATTTTATTTTATTTTTCAAAGTACTTTTTTTCAAGCTTTATTGGTATTGTTCGAAACAAAAATAATATTCTTGGTAATATGTTCATCTTAATTACCGCTATTCTACCCATTAATGATAACTGTAAAATTTTCCATTTCTCTACATCTGTTTCAATTTGGTTTCTTAATTTATAGTAATTGTCTTCCTTCATGGTTACACACCTCAAAGTCATCTGTATACCCAAATATTTCACTTTCTTCACTATTTGAATATCTAATTTCTCCATTATTTCCCTTTTCTGTTTTTGTGTTATATTTTTCACTAAGATTTTTGTTTTATCTTTATTAATTTTCAATCCTGCTACTTCTCCATACTCTTCTATTTGCTCAAGTAGTTTTGGTCCTGTTTCTATTGGATCTTCCATAATAAATACTAAGTCAACTACAAATGCTTGTAATTTGTATTCTTCTTTCTTAACTTTCATTCTTTTTATTTCTTTGTCTTGTCTTATCTTTCTATTCAAAACCTCTAATGTCAGTGTAAATAATAATGGAGATAGTGGGCACCCTTGCCTGGTTCCTTTTCTAATAGGTACTTTTTCTGTCATATTCCCATTTACCATCACTTTAGCCAGTTGTTCTTTATAGATAGTTTTAACCATATTTCTAAATCCCTCCTACAAATCGGTCATTTGCAATTGCATTATCATAAATTGCCAATTTACATTATCAAAAGCTTTCTGTGCATCAAAAAACAACAATGCCATTTGATTCTCCAAATGTGCTTCATAATATTCTAGTGCATTCAATATAATCCACATATTGTCTCTGATCTGTCTTTTGGGTAAAAAAACATTTTGGTCTGAATGTATGAATTCACTTAACAGTATTTTGAGTCTTTCCACCATTATTAATGGAAAGATTTTATAATCAACATTTAATAAAGAAATTGGTCTATAGTTCTTTATTTGCTGCAAATCTGATTCTTCTTTTGGGATAAGAGTTATGTAAGCCTCTGACCAAGAGTCCAGTATTTTTGTTTTCAATAACAACTCATTAAATACTTCCAGCATTACATTGCTTAGCACATCTTGCAATGTTTTGTAAAATTCTGCTGGCAATCCATCCGGGCCTGGTTGTCAGGGCAGCCTCCATCAGTAACCAAGAAAGAAACCACTCAACTCCATTTTTCAGAATTATAAGAGTACTTTTTACTGGTTATGAGTAGATAGCAGCTAGGCAAAGCAAGATCTGAGGCAAAAGCGCACGTAATCATAGATATCAATATGTGACCCCAACTCCCTCCCCTAGTAACCCCATCACCCAGTCCAATCCGTACACCCCACAGGTGTCACGTGGGCTGCATCTTCAAAACCCATCATCAGGTTGGTATGCCAGACGGTTGGCCTTGGCGGCAATTCCACTATCTGCAGCATGCACAGTAGATGGTGAGAAAAACACTCCCTTCTTCATTCACTCCTGTGCTTTAGCTTCCCCTCCCAAATACCATGTTATCTCCCCCCTCCCCGTTTCAATGGCAGCCGAAAGCAAGCAGCAAAAGCAGAGGCTGACACTGGTGTTTTTCCCATTTTTTGTTCTTTTTTTTTAATCTGTCTTTTGTTTATTGAAAAGTTTTAATAGAATTTACAGGTATTTCCCCTTCCCCTACCTCCCTCACCCCCTCCCTCCCCCCAGCTTCCCAGAGCAAAAATACGGATATAAAACATTTAACAAATCATACACTAAACATAAGCTAACTAACTTATAAACATCTTACCTCCTCTTGTACTTTAGCTCCCCTTTATTAAGCTAAGTTTGGATAAACTATAACATTCCTTATTTTCATACATAAACTAAATTGAAGTTCCCTAGTCCAATTGTTTATTTTGAATATAGTCAAATCTATCTTCTCCATTTCCAACTTGTATTTTCTCCTCTGAATAGTCTTTCCAATATGCTGAAAATTTTAGCCGTCTCTGCTAAATTTAACTACTTTTTAACGTCCAATCTTGAATAGTAAGCAATTTCTTCCTTCTTCCAGCAGACTTGTTGCCATTATCAAAATTCAGAATCAAATTAGTCTCTATAATTGTACAATCTGTAATTATACCTAGCAAAAAACCAACTGAAGAGTGAAACTTTATCCTCTTTTTTAAGAGAATATTTTAAGTAATCCACCATATTTTATATCCAAAATGCTTTAGCTTCTTTGCAAATCCACCATACATAATAATACATAGCCATCAACACAATCACATTTCAAACATTTAAATTATAAATTGGGATACACCCAAGCTAACTTTTTTAAGATCTAAAAAACCATGCTATAAAACATCTTATGAAAAACTCTCTATCACGTTTTAATTCTAGT
>JAKRSK010006437.1:0-100058 GCA_029891615.1 Natrix natrix natrix | reverse complement strand
ATTCTTTCATTTTTTAAATATATCTTTTAAACGTTCCTTCATTTTCTCTGTCTCTTCTCTCCTTCTGATTCTGGGCTTCGTCTGAGCAGGATTTCCTAAAAGGTGTGTGTTAGATATTTGCATAAACTGCTGTAGTCTCCATTCAGGTCCGCCACTAGGGCGGGAACAAGAGGTTGTTCTGATTGGACGGGAGGTCTGCCAGGTCCCCATAAAAGGGGAGCTGCACGACCCCGTATTCAGCTGGATCACTACTACCTAACTAATAAAGAGCTGTTGTCACAATCGTCTGGAGTCTGTCCTCTCGTTGCCCGAATCTAACACTGGCAATGAAGGTGGGATCGAGAGGCAGATAGGACGAAGATCTACTAGCAAGAATCTACGGAATCGATCCAGCCCCGGGATTCGGCAGAAATCCCGGCAGCCATCTCAGCACGGCAAATTCAAACGTAGGACAAGATGGCGATGCACGCTCCACCAACCCCGTATGACCCAGTAGCCGAACATTGGGAATCCTATATGCTGAGATTCGAATGCTTCCTCGAGGCAAATGATCTCATGGGAGTACCGGACTCCCGGAAAAAGAATATGTTCCTGGGCTACTGTGGTCGAGAGGTCTTCGATACGGCCAGGGATCTATTGGAGCCAACCCCCATCCAGGCGGTAACATGGACGGCGCTACAACAGACGCTACAGACGCACTACGCGCCAAAACCTTCCCGCCACGTTCGCCGCCACGAATTCCACATGAGGAACCAGAAAGCGGACGAATCCATCAACCAATACGTTGCAGCGCTTTGAAAGGCAGCAACGTATTGTGAATTTAGGAATCTGGATGAGCACATCCTAGAACGCCTCATATGCGGAGTGCGGGGACATTTCTTTGCAGAAAACGGTTGTCGGCCAAACCCAATTTAACCCTGCAAATCGCACTCGATGAGGCAAGAGCATCGGAATCGACGGACAGATCTACAGAAACGCTGCAATGCCAGCACAGCGCACCCCAATCTGGGACCAGACAGACCCGGGTGCATCACGAGGCCACCGACCAGGAGACCGAGGACAGCGAGTGCGAAGACAGCCATCGCATGCGCAGTAGCCACACAAAACCGGCGTGAAAATTAGAATCCCGTTTGCCGCCCTGCGCAAGCTGTGGAGGGAAACATCCCCGATCTACCTGCCGTTTTAGAGACGTTGTTTGCCAGCGCTGCGACAAAGTAGGACACATTGCAAAAGTGTGTCGGAGCGAAGTCCCCGCTACAATATGGCAACCGCCATATTATCGCCAACAGAAGCCCAACCCAGGGACTTGGCGAAAAAACAAAGGGCGCCCAGAGAGAGAACCAAGAGAGTCAGCCGAGAGAGAGTATTCCCAGAGAGAACCACTAAGAACCTATCTCACAATGATAGGACAGGTCCGCACAAAGCGACCTAAAAAGCTGAAACTCACTGTCCTCCTTGAGGACTCCCGATGCGAGCTTGAAGTCGACACGGGATCATCGCTGATGATCATCTCGTGGTCAGTGATGAAGAAGGCGATTCCCATCCTGAAAAAGCACCAACTGCGGAAACCAGACATCCTGCTTTGTGATTACCAGGGGAACAGGGTCCCCATCGTGGGTCAAGGCACGTTCCGCGTCCAGTTCAAAGACGACATGGCCCAACTGCCCGTGACCGTAGCCAGCACGCCACTGCAAAGCCTCCTGGGATTAGACTGGTTCAAAGCCCTGGGGCTGGAAGTCACAGGCATCAACGCCGTGGGTAACAGCAGCGCCGAAGGAATTTTTAAGGAGTTCGAGGATGTGTTCAGCCCCGGCCTTGGTAAGTATGTGGGGACACCAATCTCATTCAATTTGGATCCAAATGTGGCGCCTATCAGACTAAAACCCAGGAGAGTGCCTTTTGCGCTCCGACCCAAAATTGATAAGGAAATTGATAAGCTGGTCGAGCAAGGAATCCTCGAACCACTGGACCACGCTCGCTGGGAAACCCCAACTGTGACCCCGGTTAAGCCAGACGGGTCAGTCCGCATCTGCGCGGACTATAAATGCACAATTAATGTCGCTGTCCAACAGAGCGCATATCCTGTGCCCGTAGTACAGCACCTATTGCACTCGTTGGGGCCAGGAAAAATCTTTGCAAAATTAGACATGGCACAAGCTTATCAGCAGAGGCCCAAACTATAGTGACGCACAGGGGTGCGTTTAAATGCAACCGTTTACAATTCGGCATAAGCATAGCTCCGGGATTGTTCCAAAGCGTCATGGAACGGCTTTTGCAGGGCATACCAGGAGTCGTCCCTTATTTCGACGACATCTTAGTATCGGCTGCAAATGAGTAGCAACTATTAAAGCGTGTTAGGACTGTTTTGGCCAGAATTCGAGAAAAGGGTCTCCACCTGAAAAAGGAAAAATGCCAAATTAACGTGCCCAGCGTAGAATTCCTGGGTTACAGGATCGATGGACTGGGAATACACCCGACATCGAAAAAAATTAAGGCCATTCAGGACGCCCCCACACCATGAAATCAGACCGAGTTGCAGGCCTTCCTCGGACTTCTTAACTTCTACAGCATCTTTCTCAGACAGAAAGCTACCGTTGCTGAACTGTTGCACTGACTTCTAGCGAAGAACGCAAAATGGACCTGGGGACGTCCCGAGGCGACCGCTTTCACCGCAGTCAAGCGCCTGCTGACGGCCGACTCTCTGCTAATCCAGTACAGCCAAACCCTGCCTCTGGTGTTAACTTGCGATGCCTCACCTTTCGGCGTCGGCGCAGTACTCAGCCACAGAATGCCAAACGGAAACGAAGCCCCCATCACATTCTACTCAAGGACATTGTCTTCGGCGGAACGCAACTACAGCCAACTGGACAGGGAGGCGTTGGCCACTGTGGCGGGAGTCAAGCGTTTTCACGAATACCTCTACGGCCGCGATTTCAAACTTGTGATGGACCACAAACCATTGCTGGGTCTACTGGCGGGAAACCGCCCCACACCGGTCTCCCTCTCCCCGCGCATGAGCAGGTGGACTGTTTTCCTGGCTGCGTACTCCTACAAATTGGTACACCGACCAGGTTCTAAATTGGGACACGCGGACGCGCTCAGCCGCTGCCCGTTACCGGAACTGTTGGCCAACCCCACTCCGGAAATACCGGTCCTTTTGATTGACTGTTTGGACACAGGACCAGTATCGTCTGTGGACGTTGCTAGGTTTTCTGCTAAGGACAACGTAATCAGACAAGTACAAACTTGGGTATGGAGGAGGTGGCCCAAAGGGATTGTGGGACCCGAATTCAAAACTGTTTTGGTCTAAGCAGGATGAACTGTTGGTTTTGAAAGGTTGTTTATTGTGGGGGGATCGAGTTGTTGTACCGCACAAACTGCAGAAGGATGTATTAGAAGCTTTGCATGTAGGGCATCCAGGGATCGTAAGGATGAAAGCATTAGCAAGGAGCTACGTTTGGTGGCCTAACATGGACAAGGAGATAGAGGAATGGGTGGCCACTTGCAATCCGTGCCAAGAATCCAGACCAGCTCCCCCAGAAGCGCCCACTACGGAGTGGGACAAACCGCAGGCACCCTGGTCGCGAATACACATAGATTTCACAGGACCAGTTCAGGGCCAGACGTTTTTAATAGTTGTGGACGCATACTCCAAATGGTTAGAGGTAGTCCTGATGACCTCGATCACGGCAGAGGCAGTCATCAAGGTACTACGGAGACTTTTCGCCACGCACGGCTTGCCCGATCTCCTAGACTCCGACAACGGGCCCCAGTTCGCGGCCATGCAATTCGAATCCTATCTAGCAAGTCAGGGAATTCGGCATGCCCTCGTCGCGCCATTCCATCCGGCATCAAATGGTCAGGCAGAGAGAATGGTGCGAGCTGCAAAAGAGGCCCTCGCTAGGATGGGCCCGGGTGATTGGCAAACACGGGTTGACCATTATCTCCTAATTCAACACATTACCCCTAGCGCCACGACGGGAAGGAGCCCCGCTGAACTCCTCATGGGTCGCTGTGGATTCTGGCAAAGGTAATAGGCATCACCGGGCCTCGTTCCTACTTGTTAGAATTGGAAGATGGTAGGAACTGGAAAAGACACATCGACCAACTCCGAGGTCGCCTGACGCACTCCAACCTAAGATCATCTAACGAACAACTTACACGATCGGAAGGATTGCCGACACAACAACCCTGCACACCCAGTGCAGGCGACTACGGCACAACGGAAGCGAGGGTGGAACCAGAGGCTGGCGTAAGAACGGAGCGTATCCCGAGCGAAGGGAATCAACAATCCCAAACCAGGTCGGAGGAAGAAAAAGAACACTCCGAGCAGGAACCAACTCAGGCGGTGTCAGGGGAAGAAAAAAACACCCTGGAGAAAAATGAGGTTTATGGACCGGGCTGATTCCCTTCCGCATATCATTTGAGATATTAAGAAAAGAAATAAAAGTCTTTGAGAAGTATATTCTAATTAATAAACAAACTTTAATACGAAAATAATAAAAGTAAATAAAACAGAAAGTTAACTAATGGTTACATTTTGATAATAAATGTTCCGTCTGCCAACTTGGCAGCCGGACAAAGAACAAAGGAAAAGTTCTGGAATGTGTGAAGCATGCGCAATAAATCACTTTCAGATAACATTTTATGACCTGCGCAATAAAGCTTTCTTAGTTTAACTCTTGAGTGTCAGTTTCCAGTCAGTTCATGTCTAGCAAACTTTTTAACATCGTGACACCCCTTCTTTTGCTAGTCTGGGCTGACGTCATCAAATCATCAATTAAGGCACATCTTCTTTCGCAGATACTCGTGTTGATTTACAGGAAGTGGTTTGTTCAGCATATCAGCAATCTGATCATGTGTAGAAACATATTGCAATTTAACAAAACCTTGCTTAACTAATTGCTTTGTGTTTTGATAACGAATGTCAATGTGTCTGGACCTAGAACCTGTGAAATGTGACTCAGAAATATAAACCACAGATACATTATCTTCCATCACGGTGATTGGTCGAATCGGACGTGTCCAGATATCTGTGATCAAAGCATCAAACCACGTTAGAGAATTACAAGCATCTGAAACACAAGCATATTCAGCTTCAGTAGATGAACATGAAACAAAACTCTGTTTTCTCACTTGCCAGTAAACAGGACAACCATTCAGGAACATCATGTAACCAGAAGTGCTTTTGCGTGACTTCTTGTCACTCGCCCAGTCAGAATCAGAAAAACAAATTAACTGTGGATGATCAGTGTGTGTTGGTTCTAGCAATAACTTCATGTGTTTGGTGTGTTTCAGGTATTTCAACAACTTCTTAATGCATGACCAATGAAATTGTGTTGCCTTACCTACGTGTCGTGATAAAAGATTAACACTAAGTGCTATGTCAGGTCTGGTCCAACTACTGATGTATAATAGTGAACCAATGACTGAACGATAAAGTGTTTGGTCCTCGAACTCAGGACTTGGTTCATGTGTTAAGTTGTGAAAATCTGTTTGCATGGGTGTCTTTGTTGTGCTAGCATCTTTCATGTTGCAATGATGTAGAATGTGGTCAATTTTCTCCTCTTGTGAAAGACTAAACCCCTTCTGTGTCCTTTCAATTTGAACACCTAAATAAGTGCTAATGTGTCCTAAAGATTTCAGTGTGAAGTATCTCTGCAAACTTTTGGCAAAAATCTCACTCATTTTCTTATTTGGACCAATATAAACAATATCATCAACATAAACAAGAATTATCTCATATGCATTGTTAGATCTTTTTGTGAACACGCATTCATCAGTTTCGGACTTAATAAAGCCCATTGAATTTAGTTTGTCAGTAAGACATAAATACCACATTAAACCTGACTGTTTCAGACCATAAAGACTTTTGTTCAGGAACCAGGTATCCCCTTCTTGCTTTCGGAATCCTGGAGGGCTTCTCACGTAGATCTCTTCATCTAGGTCTGCATGTAGATAAGCTGTGTCCACATCAAATTGGAAAACTTCTAAACCAAGAATAGTTGCAGTGGTTAAAGCAATTTTTACACTTTCAGTTCTGACTGTTGGTGAGTAAGTGTTTGTGTAGTCCTCAGGATAACGTTGAGCGAAACCCTGAGCTACAAGTCTGGCTTTGTATAAAGACTCACCATTTGGTTTCTTCTTGATTCTGTAGACCCATTGAGTGCCAATGACTTTCTTGTTTGCTGGAGGTTTTGCAGGTGTGAATACATTAAGTTTCTTTAAACTGTCCATTTCATCCTGCATTGCATCATACCATTTGTCTTGCTCTGAATCAGGAAGCTGTTTGATTTGTGTGAATGTCTCAGGAGGAAGAGTAATGTTGCAAATCAAAGGTAATGGTGATTTTGTCAGTTGCCATGAATAACGTTGTGGAGGGATTCCTTTTGTGGCCCTCTTGGAACGTCTAGGAGCAACAGACCAGTCTTCTTCTTCTTCTTCATCATCATCCTCGTCCTCACGTTCGTCGCTAGCATCAGCATCCGCGGCTTGCGAAGACTGAACATCAGGTTGTGAAGAACTGGTAGAAGGAACATCTGCCTGCGAATTGTCATCAGGCTGCGTGGCATCTGGAACACCATCTCTAGGAAAATAAACTTCAGGATCATTGGAATGAATCCTGGACCAGTCAATGTCTTCCTCAAAATTAGCAGATTGTGAAATGACAATCACATGTTTAGTATCAATGAATTTGTACCATTTTGAATTATCATCAATACCCATAAATCTCAGTCTCTTTGCTACTGTACCTCCCTTTCTTCTTTGACTTAAGGGAGTGTTCACCATAGCATATGAACCAAAAATGTGGAGGTTCTTGAGATCAGGCTTGTAGCCATACAGCATGTAGAAAGGAGTTTGATTGATTACACTGCTCCAAGTACGGTTGACAATGTAATTTGCATATTTGATTGCTTCACCCCAGTATGTGTTACTGAGATTGGCATCTTCTAGAAGACAACACATCATGGTTTGTAGAACCCCTTGTCTTCTTTCTACGACTCCGTTATGAGCCGGTGTATATGGAGCAGATGTCTGATGACGAATTCCATTCTTACGCATCCAGTCCTGGAAACGCTGAGACATGAATTCTGCACCACGGTCACTCTGGATTCTGGCGATGCGAACTTGGTATTGTGTAGAAACAAAAGCTGCAAAGTCTTTAAAGATCTGAAAGGTCTCAGATTTCTCTCTCATAGGATATACAAATCCATATCTAGAATGATTATCTACTATTGTTAAAAAATACTTTCTGCCACCAATTGTTGGTGGGAAAGGACCCACTATGTCAGTGTGTACCAAATCAAAAATGCGTGTTGACCGGCGTGTAGTGTGTTTTGGAACTGCAGCCGCCTTTGATTTAGCCTTTTTGCAAACCGCACAATCCAAAAACACCTTACACCCCTTTAGATCCAAACCTTTTGCGAACTCCGGCATCTTTCTAAGAACACGAAAACTGGCATGTCCCAATCTTCTGTGCCACTTGTGAATACACCTGGAATGCAAAGGTTTACCAGTTAGTGAATTCTCAACATTAACAGTTTCATGAGGACCCTCAGGCTTGTTCTGAGCAACCTGTTTCTGTTTTCTCTGTTTGTTGGCTTTAGGAGCCTTTGGCACAGTAATGTTTTCTCTCTCTGGGGCAACTCTCTCTGGGTCTGCGTTGTGCCTTTTTGGAGTTTGCATACTTGCCTGTGCTTGCCCTTTAGGCTTTGGCTTTAAGTAATAAACACCACCAATCAGCATAGTTTCGGCAATAATATCTCCATCTTTAACTAAGTAACTTGCTTTTTCGAGGTGGTGAACCTGGAACTTTAAATCTCTAGACAAGTGACTTTGACTAAGCAAATTACTGGTTGCTGAAGGTATGTAATAAACATCAGGGATGTGTGTATCGAGCTCTTCAATGTAAACAGTTCCTTTTCCCATAACCTTGCAAGTGTGGTTGGTGAAGGAATACAGTTCTCGATACTCAGGCTCTGGTTCGCCCATCTCTGTGAAAAGTTCCCTTCTGTGGGTAACGTGCACAGCTGCTCCACTGTCTAAAGTCCACAAAAGATGTCTGTCGAACTTTGGATCAGGTTGTGGAACGTTGGTTATGGCCAGTGCTACAAGTGGAGCTTGTGGATCACGCCTTGGACCACGACGACCTTGTCTTCCGCCTCTACCTCTGCCTCTGGAGTCTGTTCCTCTGGGCTGGTACGTGGCGGGAGCTGGAACTCGTTGGGGACAATCCCGGGTGTCATGTCCCACACGGTTGCAGGTGTAGCATTTTGGCATCCTTGCAGCGTAGCCTCTTCCTCGGAAGGGACGTCTGGCTGGAGCCTTTGATGCTGGAGGCCGTTGCAGATGTGGTGTAGCTAACTTGATAGCTTCCTCTTCCACTAAAAGTCTGCAAACGTGGTTAACTGTGCGTTGAGCAATAGGCACGTAGTTAATCTTTGCAACAGCATCTTTCCATTCATAATTCAATGAGTTAATGATGATGCTAATCATTTGGATATCATCGATTACATGGCCATTTTGTCTCAATTCACTTCTCATTCTTTTCAGTTTGGTCAAATGTCCACCAATTCGTTCACCAGGTTTCAACTTCGAACCATGGAACTCAGACATGAGTAAACATGAAGATTCAATTGAAACGGGCCTGTAGCAATCTTCCAAGATAGCCCAAATTTGTTGCGCAGTTGCATCAGGTGGAAAAGATACCCTGGATCTCAATTTCCATTGACATGAGCAAAGTCGTGATTGCTCTGTTTTCGAGGTCTCTCATTGCAGGTGTCCAGGGTGGAGGAGGAGGATTAAAAATCATGCAATGTGTGCCTTCTCTTCGAAGCAAGAGCGCAATTTCACTGACCCAGACTTTATAATTCTCTCCTGACTCCTTCAATTTGGACTCACCAGTCAAGGGAGTGACTGTGAATACCTGTTGAGGAATGTGCATGGGAACAATTTGTTGAGCAGGTTGCAAAGCTGGTTGTTGAGCCAGGAGGTGCTGGAGTTGCACCGTTGGTCTTTGCGTAGCAACATCAAATTGACTTCCTTGCATTCGCCTTTGACTTTGCCTTTTTCCATCTAGGGAGGATTCAGCACCACCAGGGGGCGTTGAAGACTTAACCTTTGGAGGCAAAGCTTTGGCTTCTAAAGGACTCATAGCTAAATCTTTAAAACTTTCATGTAGCTGTTTCATCTTTTGCTCTAATAATTTTTCTCCGCCAGCAGATGGCAGTGCAGCCTCACTTTTTGGCTGCCTCACCTTTCTATACGTGGGCGGAAGTTCAGTTGACTCAAAGGGATCACGTGACCTCGGTGACGTGTACATGTCTCTTTGTTCTGATTCACCTAAGAACTCCTCTTTGGGGTGTGTCTTAGGCTGTTGTTTTAAAGAAAAGATGGCGTCCTGAGACATTTTGGGAGTGGGGGAGCCCCTCCTACTTCTCTTTATTTCGTTAAAGCACTCTCTCGCCTCCCTAGCATATTTTTCAAACAGCTCTAATTGATATAGATAGCTTTGCATTTCTTCCTCATCATCTGGGAAGGATTCATAAACTTTGCTTTCTGCGTGGGAGAGGTTTTTTTCTGCCGGCAGTTGCCATTCATCAAGTGTTTGATAATCTCCGAGGGTCTGGGAATGGAGTGGCTTTGGCAAAGTGGGAAGTTTTGGCTTGGCCCCCAAAAATTCATAATCTCCTGGAGATATTTTAGAAGGAGGAACCACTGACCTCTTTTCGTAGATCTCGCCTTTTGTAGCTCCTTCCCCCACATCTGGCTCGGCACCTGAAGGAATTTGTTGTTCCTGAAGTACGTTTGAAAGGTCTTGTTTCTCTGTGTCTGAGGAAGCCTCCTTGTCAGAAGAAACGGATCCATCTGTGCTTGTTCCATTTTTCTTCTTCTGTTTCTTTTTCTCCGACATTGCTAATTAGCCTTAGTCGGTTATCTTAAGATAGCACGAAGGGAAAAAGCAGCCATAAATTATGGCCATCTCAGCTGGTATCATCGACCAACCTCTGCATACCAAGTTGTCAGGGGAAGAAAAAACACCCTGGAGAAAAATGAGGTTTATGGCTGATTCCCTTCAGCATATCATTTGAGATATTAAGAAAAGGAATAAAAGTCTTTGAGAAGTATATTCTAATTAATAAACAAACTTTAATACGAAAATAATAAAAGTAAATAAAACAGAAAGTTAACTAATGGTTACATTTTGATAATAAATGTTCCATCTGCCAACTTGTCAGCTGGACAAAGAACAAAGGAAAAGTTCTGGAATGTGTGAAGCATGCGCAATAAATCACTTTCAGATAACATTTTATGACCTGCGCAATAAAGCTTTCTTAGTTTAACTCTTGAGTGTCAGTTTCCAGTCAGTTTATGTCTAGCAAACTTTTTAACATCGTGACAGGCGCAACCCGATTTACGCAGGTCTACCCGAGCAAGGCAGAAACCCGCTTATTTACAGGACTTTGTAACAAACAACAAACACTCCATCTAAGAGGGGAGGGGTGTTAGATATTTGCATAAACTGCTGTAGTCTCCACTCAGGTCCGCCACTAGGGCGGGAACATGGGGTTGTTCTGATTGGACGGGAGGTCTGCCAGCTCCCCATAAAAGGGGAGCTGCACGACCCCGTATTCAGCTGGATCACTACTACCTAACTAATAAAGAGCTGTTGTCACAATCGTCTGGAGTCTGTCCTCTCGTTGCCCGAATCTAACAGTGTGTGTGTGTGTGTGTGTGTGTGTGTGTGTGTGTGTGAAATAAAGGGCAAAATTCAGAGCTTTGGAGGGGATGAGAAAGAGGCAAAACCTCCCAGAATTACAGAGGGAGGGGGACTTAAGCCCCCTCCCCAGGAAAGGCTACAATGAAGAGGGTCTCTTCAGCCTGGGGGGCCTGGGGGATCTGGAGGGGTCACAGGGGACCCCCATCTTCCTCAGAGTCACGGAGTGTCCCCTCCTGGGTGAGGCCTTTTTCTCCAGGACAACCCCTGATCCCCCTTGGAAGACCCAGCCCTGCATGGATTCTCCCCCACAAGAGCCTCTCCTGGAAAGACATGGAGCCCAAGCGAGGCTGGAGAAACCCCAGGGGCTGCATCCCCCCAACATTCAACCCTGAGACCCATAAACCTGGTTAGTGTCTTCCCAGGAATGCCCCAGATCCCCTCCTCCTTCCTGGCCATCCTGGGCCCTTTGTGCCATGCCCTTGAGCATTAGCTTTCAAAATAAAGTAAAAAAAATTCTTCCAACTCAGTAGGCAGCTATTTCAGATCTGTGACATACTCTGGTATTAACTGGCCTCTGGGATTTTTCTCTTTAATCACAATGCCAACAAATGTCACATTTCTTTTTATCTTCAGTCACAGGTGCCCTGTATTCCCTCTGGGGCCAGTTTCAAGCACGCAGACCCCAAACCTCCCAATTCTAGATGACCAATTTAATTCAATCTCTGCCCCTGTTATTACAAATCACATGGGGATTATTTCCTTTCCATTTCCCTCCAGAGAATTGCCAAACAGCCTTTGAGTCCAAGAATGAGTTGAATTATCCAGGGATCCCTCCTGAGAGGAGAATTATGATAAAAGTTTCAGCTCTGCTCTTTGGCTGAATCTTCCAGGGGAGACTTTGGGCAGAGAAATATGGAGTTTAGGGACAGGCAGGGTCTGTGCTCTTGAATGTCCGTCTCTCTCCTTTCCAGATGAAGCTGAGTGTTTCTCTGTGTTTCAATCAGGAAAGACACTGGATCATTTTCCACCTTGTGAGAGTCCTTTGAATTCTTCTTTAGAAACAGAAAAGGGATTCATTGATTCACCCCATGAATTATGGACCTCCTGCTTTTCCTTCTGATGCTGCTTTTTTCCCATCCAGTCTCTGGGAAGCTGAGAATGAAATGCCCGCTGAATTTGGAGAACCAGGATGGAAAACGACCACAGAGCTTTTACAGTCCAGGAGACCATCTCATTGGTATAGTCACCACTGGAGAGGAAACATTGCATACAAAGTTGCTTTTCAATGTGGCTCCTTCTCTTCAGTTTGTTTATCATGATCTGTAAGTCATTCAGAGTAATGGAATTACACTCGCTCCATTCTAACACTCTCCTTCTTTTCTGTTTTTATTTTTCATTTATTCCTATATTGGGGGATATGTCTAATTTCCTGAATGATTTTTATTTCCATAGCTTCTCTTTTGTCTAATTTTGTGAAAGAGACTCAAATCCAAAAATGGGTCTGAAAAAAGGCTGAAAGGGCTGCAGATTATTTTTCTTTCTTCGTCCAATCCTTGATTTATCACTTCAATAATGAATTTTATTTAAAGTAGTGGTGGAATCAGTTGTAGTTGCCGTACCTCATCCAATTTCCCTTTTTGTGCAACTGATCATTGCTTTTTGATCAATGTTGGCTTAAGGCTCATTAGGCTTCTGGAGGATTATATATTAAAAATAGTATTTGTTGATGCTGTTGTTAATAATAACCTTTTTTTTTACAGTAGGGATGTTTATGGTTTTTTAAATTTCTTAGCGTTCATTTTCAACATTCAAATGATCAACAAAAATTCCCAACTCCTGCACAATCTCACACTGGGCTACAATATCCATGCCAACTATTTCAGCACTTTCCGCACTTCAGATGCCTTGCTGGACATTCTAACCACTGGAGAAGCCAATGTCCCCAACTACGGCTGTGGAAGGAAGGAGAACCTTCTGGCTCTTCTTGATGCAGCTAAAAGGGCCATCTCCATCCAGATGTCAACATTAGGAGGCACCTACAAAGTCCCACAGGTTTGTGTGTGTTTTTCTCCATTTGATAAAGTGAGTGGTCGGTGGTGGTCGGTGAGCAATAGATGCAATCATGTCTTCTCTATGGAATACAAGAGCTGCTTTTCTCCATATTAGCAAAAATGTCAATATTTTACCCCGTTACATCCATGTTGAGATTAATCATAAAAAACCTGAAATGCAAGCAATACATTCCCTGGAGAAGACATTCTACCAACTATTTAACTGATTAAAAAATATTCCTGGTTGTTGGGGCCTCTATTGGCATCTTCATTTCCACATATAAATAATGTCTGCCCTACCCACTCAGATTGAAGTTGGCAATAGTAGCATTTTATCTATCTAAAAAGTGGAATAAAAAGAACTCTAGCAATTATAGACCAAATATACTAGTAGATATTGTGGCTAAAATTATGCTATGATCCTCTAAGTTAAACTTGAGAAAAATGCATTCCTTACAGAAGAACCAGAAGGTTTTAGGTAGAGTTAAATGCTATACAGATTTTATAATAAATAATGCATAAATTAATAATCTAATATTGGAAACAAATTTGTCAATATCTAATCTATATCAGTGAGGAAAAACAAGGTTTGCTGGCTTTCTAGATATTAGTGCAGCATTTGACTCAATAAACAGAGAAACATGATGGAGAAAATGGATTGCCCTCAAAATGGAGCTCAGACTGTTGGCCCTGATCCAAGCCCTTGTTTGAGAGGGAGGTTTGGGCTCAATGGAGCCACGAGAAGAAGGATCTATGCTTACCAAGGGGGAAGCGAAAGATGCATATTTGAACCCTTCTTATTCAGTATAGATATGAATGACTTACTAGGGCTAATGCAGGAAAAACAGATTGCAATTAAATGTTATTTTATTTTTTGACAAAAATGGCTAAATTAGTAGACCAACAAAATGCAGTGCACGTAGTATACAGTACTTGGATTTTAGAAAGGCTTTGACAAAGTAAACCACCATCTACTTCTTGGTAAGCTAAAACTATGTGGGATAGACAGCATCACCCCCAGATGGAATCAGCCTGTGGTCCTCAATGGAACTACATCTGCATGGAGCAAACAAGCAGTGGGGGACCCCAAGATTCCATTTTAGGCCCAGTACTCTTCAACATCTTCATCAATGCTTTGGATGAGAGGAGAAATGGGGAAATCATCAAATTTGTAGACAACACTAAAGTGCCAGGAATAACCAACACCCCAGAAGATAGGCTCAAGATCCAGATGGATAGACTTGAACACTGAGCCTATTTAACAAAATGAAATTCAATGTAGAGAAAAGTAAAGACTTACACTTAGGCTAGAAATACCAAATGTACAGGTACAGATTAGGTGAAACCTGGCTCAATAGCAGTAGCTGTGAGAGGGAACCAACCCAATCACAGCCTCTGAGGAGTATCTTGGGGTGGACAAAAGGACTCCAGCTGCTGCCCTCAGAGCTGATTTGGGAATTTACACAATTTCTGCTTTATCTAAAATCAGAAAATATGGATATTGGCATTTAATCTATGGAAACTGACAGACTCTGAAAATTGTGGCTGTTACAACAGACAAAACTTCAATTAAAAGACCAATCTTGAATTATACAACTGACAAATTGTATTAGGAACTGAGGTCTCCGTGTTTCTTGTACAATTGGAGAAGAAGCTAAAAAGATTCCTCCACAAAGAATCTGGGCCATAGAAGCATTAAAATATTCAGCAATCCTCAAAATTATAGTAGGCCGTTTATTGGAATAGAATACTTCAGTTGGCATTTGCACATGTTAACCTAATTGCAATAAATTGTAGGGGTGAGACACTAATATGATTTACATTGTTTATAGTTTTTAAAATTTATTTATTATATTCCACTTTTATAATATAATCTTGCTAATATTCTGTCTTTTATTTTTTTAATAAAATTTTTAGACAAACACAAACACACAACATATATAACATAAAAGCTTCTTCAGCTACATACAGTGTGTCGATTGCTTACAAGATCTTTCTGCGTCCTTTCCATAGTCATCACTTGAATTTTATCAAAATTCACATATTGTTAATCAAGACATCTTTGTATACATTGTTTTTAATAAGTTTTACAATTATTTCCCCCCTTTCCCTCCCTCTTCCCCCAACCCTACCCCTCTTCCCTCCCTCCCTCCCCCCAACCTCCCAGAGCAGAATACAGGGTATAAACATTTAACAACCATAAGCTAACATAAGCTAACTAATTTTAACATGCTACTATTCTTGTGCTTTAACTCCCCCTTTATTAAACTATGTTTAAATAAATTGTAGCATTCCTTATGCCTTCATTCATAAGCTAGCTGAAATTTTTTAGTCCGGTATTTGTTTTGAATATAGTCAATCCATCTTCTCCAGTCCAGCTTATACTCCTCATCTGAGTGATCCTTCAAATACGCTGAAATTTTGGCCATCTCTGCTAAGTTTACTACTTTTAACGTCCATTCTTGGATAGTGGGCAACTCTTCCTTCTTCCAATACTGCGCCACCAACAATCTTGCTGCGGTTGTTAGGTTCAAAATCAAATTAGTCTCTATAACAGTACAATCTGAAACTATACCTAACAAAAACAACTGGGGCGTAAACTTTATCCTCTTTTTCAAAATATTTTGAATAAACCACCATATTTTTATCCAAAATGCTTTAACTTTTTTACAAGTCCACCAGATATGGTGATACGTGGCACTAACACAGTCACATCTCCAACATTTAGATTGTAAATTTGGATACATACAGGCTAACTTTTTTGGATCTAAATGCCATCTGTACAACATCTTATAGAAATTCTCTCTCAAGTTCTGAGCTTGTGTAAATTTTACATTTCTTACTCAGATCTCTTCCCATGTTTCCATCATTATTGGTTCTTCAAAATTTTGTGCCCATTTTATCATACAATCTTTAACTAATTCTGTTTCAGAGTCTATTTCTATAAATACATTATACAACCTTTTTATATGCATTTGACCCTGGTCCCTAATTTGTTTTACCAAATTATCCTCATTTTGGATGATACCAGTTTTCTGGTCTTTTTTCCATCTAGCCTGTAACTGTCCGTACTGAAACCAGGTTTGAGTTATCCTTTCCTCTCTTAGTACAATCAAAGATTTTAACTGTGTTACACCTCTGCATATGTAATTACATCTTGTTTTTGTTCTATATTTATGTTCTCTATAGCATGTCAGGGCACCCCCCCCCCCACATAGGTATCTTATCATTTAACCTATATTGATATTTCTTCCAGACACGCAATAAAGCATTCCTTAAAATGTGACTTTTAAAAATCTTATCCACCTTCTTGTCATATATTAGACAAGCATGCCAACCATATACCACATCGTAACCCTCAATATTCAATATTCTATCCTCCGTTAGGTTAATCCAATCGCTAATTGTTGTTAAAACTTCTGCTTCATAATATAATTTTAAGTTGGGCATTTTTAAGCCTCCTCTTTCGGGTATATCTTGCATTATTTTAAGTTTTATTCTTGGTTTCTTCCCTGCCCAAACAAAGTTGTTAATACCTTTCTGCTATTCTTCCAAATTTGCGTCTTTTTAAAGTATTGGTATCATTTGAAAGAGGAATAGAAACTTAGGCAAAACATTCATTTTGACTGCTGCAATCCTTCCAAACAAAGACAATTGTAGTTTTTTCCATTTATTCATTTCTATCTGTATTTTATGCCATAATGGTTCATAATTATACTTATATAATTTCCCATTTGAAGTTGTAATATAAATTCCTAAATATTTAACCTTTTTTACTATCTCACATCCTGTTACTCTTTCTAATTCTACCATCTGTGCCAGGAGCCTTGCCAATTTTTAACTGCTTAATTGCCAGGAAAATTTCCTCTGTAGTTACAAGTTGATTCAATCTTCCCCTTTGCTCATCTGTGAGTATAGGAATTTTCTCTTTCTCCAAATATCTATCTATGTCTGAACCTTTGTTTCTCCCTTTGTCTGTGCCTATAAATATTATTCAAATTTATTAAAACACCTCTCATGTATGCTTTACTTGCGTCCCAAACCATTTCCATAGATGTCCCCTTATGCATATTAAAAGCAAAATACTCTTTCAATAGTTTTTTACATTCTGTAACTCTAACTAGATTTTCATTTAACTTCACAAAATAAACAAAAGATAGACGTTCTGGAGGAGTGTGCTGTTGGGATGAGGGAGGAGATGAAGGCAATACAAAAAGGAAATATAGAATTTGAAAATCATATGATAAAGATGGAATTTGAAAGGATGTCTTTTTTCCTTAGATTTCAAAATGTGCTTGAATCTGAGAATGAAGATTTGAAGGAGATTATGACAACAATGTTAGCAGATTATATTAAAAGAGATAAACAACAGCTATGGTGGGATATTGATCTGATATATAGAATCAATTCAGCATACGCTAGAACACACAATGTTCCAAGGGAAATTCATGTTAAATTTCTCAGAAAGACTACAAGAGATGAAATTCTGGGGGTTCAAAGGGGGGAACCTTTAAGATATAAGGATAAAGAAATAACCATTCTAAAACAGATTCCAAAGAAAGTAAGAGATAAGAGGAAAAAATATTCCTCTTTAGCCAAAAAATTATATGAGAAAGAAATCTGGTTTAGGTGGTTATTGCCAGAAGGTATGTTGATTTTCTGGGAGGGCAGCAGAGTTAGAATTAACACAGTCATGGAGGCGGAGGCCTTCATTAAAAAACACAAGGATCTCCTAGACGAAATAGGGGACAGTACACAAGATATGAAGGAGGGAGGGGCCGAGGCTCTGCCAGCAGACAGGGAGGAGGAGGCAGCAATGAGAACACTCAGGTCACAGAAATGAGTTTAAACAACATTGCAATTGTTGATACAATGAAATTGTTGGAAGTGATACAAAGAAAATGATTGAAGATACTAAAGGATTTGATGTAAAAATAAGCTGCCAATGTTTATGTAATAATGATATTTTGTTTTATTTTTCTTCTAAAGGATATGAGATTTGGGGGGGACTACCACCTTCCGCATGATGTAGCTGTCAAAAAAATTTTCTTACACCTATGTACCCTTTTCCTTAAAATATTTGTAAAAATCAATAAAAATTTTCAAAAAAAAAAATCCATCCAAACCGGGTTGTGATCTGTTAAAGTTCTCGGACATATCTTAGTCGTCTTCACCCTGGAAAAAAAGTCATTTGTGATTAGTATAAAATCAATTCAGAAAGGGATTGATGCCTAGCAGAAAAAAATGTGAAGTCCCGTTCTTTAACATTCCGTTCTCTCCAGATATCCCTCAATTCAAAATCGTCCATCATATCAAAAAAGGATTTAGGTAATCTTGTTCATGTTTGAGTATTTTGCAAAAGCCTCTTCTTGTCTTGAACGGGATCCAGTGCTCCATTCCAGTCAGCCAATAAAACACAGGATCTATAACCCCATTGTGTTAATTTAGTGTGAAGCAACTTATAAATTTTTTCTTGTTGTTGATTGGGAGCATATACACCTGTTAAGAGTATTTTCTTTCCTTATATTAACAGTTCAATTGCAATATATCTTCATTGAGGATCTGCTTCAATTAATTCAGCCTTTAAGTCTTTTCTTAAATATATGACTATACCGTTTTTCTTCTCCGGAGCAGATGCTACGAAATGCGATCCCAGTCTTGCGTTCATCAAGTATTTCTGATCCTATGTTCTAATGTGTGTTTCTTGTAAGCAAATTACATCATTTTTAAATTGTTTCAAGTAGTGAAATATTTTTTCCTTTTCTGTGGTGAGTTTAAGCCATTAACGTTCCAAGTTAGAAATTTAATTGTCATCTTAAGCACGCTGAAGCTTTCTAAGAGCTGCCTGGAAATCTTGCTGAGATTTCACCTTCGGTCTAGCTCCTCCCACAGCTTCTGTGCTCATATTTATATTTTCTTGGACTGTCATCTGGGCTTGTTGAGACTTTAATTCTTGTTCTTTACGTTTAGTGGCTGCACGGGTTTGTCTTTGTTCCATAATTTCTTCTGTTTCCTGCAGTAAACTCACAACCCCAGTTTGTGCCTGACTATCTTGCTGCCTGGGGTCCTCTGTCTCTTTTCTTTCTTTGAGACCTGGAGATGGGGGGCATCCTGCCTTTAATACTATGGTATAAAAATCTTTTGCCTTCCAGACAGAGTTGAGACGATGTCTTTCTCCCAGGTAATTCACCACCAATCCAGCTGGGGTCTCCCATCTGTATTGAATCTGGCGATTCCTAAGCTCATCCACTAGAAATGCATAGTCCTTTCTTGATTTCAACATTTTGGGGGGGATTTCCTTCAATACTATCACATCTTGACCTGCCACTTGCAGTTTATTTTTATAGGTTGCTTGCAATATTTCATTCCTAATTTTCCTGGTGACAAAATAGATTACAATATCTCTTGGCAGTTGTCTTTGTCTGGCAATTCATGAATTAATGCGGTAAATTTTGTTGATTTGCCAGGCACATTCGGCCTTTGGTTCCCCAGTTAATTGAGCGAAAGCATCTGCAAAAATCTCTCTTACATTTTCTTGGTTATGGTCTTTCAAACCCCTTATCCTCAGGGCAAATTCCATTGTTCTATATTTTATCATTGTAAGCTCAGCCTCCGACTTATCAATTTTACTTTGTCCCTCCATAAGTTTATTGTCCAACTTTATATTAGACTCATTGATTTCTTCCACCTTCTCATCGAGAGATGTTACATAACCAAATAATCCTTTAAATGCATCCACTATATCCTCCCTTATCTCTTGGTTACGCATTTGGATTAAATCCTTAATCCCAGATATTTCATCAGAGACATCTTTAAAGGCATTTGAGATTTTCCCCTCCAAGACAACTGCCTGTTCTTTTAATGAATTTTGTAAGTTATTTTGTAGAGCCTCCAGTGTCAAGGTTTGTGTTTGTGTTTCCACCGGAGGTAGTAAAGATTGCAGCTTTTGCGACTACGCTGGAGAACTGCCAGCGCTTTTGGAAACACTTAATTTTGTTTGCTTTGAAGCCATTTCAAAGTGTTCAAATCAAGCTTTTTAACAACCAATTTATTCAGTCCAGAAAATCCACTTATTCTCTCAAGTCTTCCAACAACACTAACAAGCACTTGACAAGTGCTATTCTGCTTTCTGCTTCACTTTCACTTTCACCACACCCTCTATTATTCCAGCGCCATTTTTTAAAAGTTCCCTTTAAGTTTACAGAAGGAGATATAATCTATGGAGTTAAGGCTTGTACTTGCGTTATGTTGATCTCCTGATTTGCTCTGCCTGCATCTTGTTCTTGTTCAAATGTAGATTAAATGTTAGATCAGCAGGAGTGGTCGCTGACTTTTGTTTCTGCAAAACCAGAAGCATCCCGAGATGAGGAGATTGTTGGGCTTCCTGGAGAGTTCACACCCTTCATGCCACAGAATTATTTCTGGGGCCGCTGGGGACCTCTACCCTATGCCAGACAGCTCACCTCCCCCTCTTTTCCCGAGGGGGTGGTTTCAAACCACTGGACAGCTGATTTATGCTGTCCTAGCAGCTTGTTACTCAAACACGGAGTGTCCTCCAAGGCCAGCGGCGCCACGGGAAGTCCATCTTTGTATACATTGTTATTGTGCTTCCTTTGTTTGATTATCACTATTGTTTCTCCATTTTAGACAAGGTATTCTAAATATATAACCATTAATATTATAATGATTCATTGTATCATCTTCAATATATCCAATAATAAAGGGTTTTTTAAAATCCTATTCTAAGTCATTCTATTATTTTAGCATTGATAACATTTTCTAATAATTTTCAATCCCATGTTTTTCCCCTATTATTAGTATCATCAATCTAATATACACGTGGTCGGAGATGCCGAGCGCCGAACGCCTCGGTCGCCAGGAGTCCCAGACCAGCGGGAGAGCTGCGAGAGGGAGAATGAGGTCCGAGGCGCCGGAGGGCGCCGGAAGATCGGCAGGAGGACCGTGGGGGAGGCCGAAACGGTCCTGCGGGCCTTGGAACAACAGCTTTGGGTCGCCGAATAGGCGGAGGGCCACTCGCGACGAAGGTTGGACATGGAGGAGAGGCGCTGGAGAAGCGGGTGGCCATATGCCTAAGGTTTGACTCTTTACCCCTGCCGTTTGCTGACAACTTGCCTCCCCCGCTCTCTTATCAATTTTACTATTCTGACTATGGGCTATCCGCCCTTACCGTCCGCCACGAACTGCCTCCCAGCCCCACCCATAGATCAGCTGGCTAACTCACCACCCCATTCCTTCCACTCAGGGGTGGACAATCACCATCTATCTATCCCCCTTTTGTAGGGAATCCCGGCTTGCAAACTCATGGCAACAACTGCAGCACCCAAAAACAAGCTTGGCCCTGTGGCAACTATATGAACAAGATTTATTCGAGGTCAGACCTGCTGCTGCTGCGAGAGTCCCCCCTCTCGCAGGTTTGGCCCTCCGCCCTTCCAAGGGCCCACCTTGATGACGGGTTCATTAACCCAGAGAGGTGGAGGAAGCGAAGAGTCAGGGTTTTTTTAATAAAGTGTTTTTTAACAGTTTTAGGGGGTTCTGCAGTGGGGGGGAGGGATATTAATCAGGCCAGGAGTGTGATTAGAGCCAGGCGAACAGGTGTGGTCGGGAGGGGAGTGAGCGGAGTGGGGGAGGGGAGAGAAAATGACATTCCAACAGAGGGCTTCGCTATACCAACGGTCGTAGGGAGGGGTGGGTGCGAGGACAGACGAAGAACCTGTAGTCGGTTGGGAGACCGTGGTCGTTGGACATGCCCGGTCACTTGTACCAACCCCCACACTCTAGGTGGCCAGGATCTACATAGCCAGGGCCTGAGGCTGATGTTATGTAACGCGAGGTCCGTTGTCAACAAGGCCCCCCTCATTAATGACCTGATCTCGGAGGGGGAGCCGGACCTCCCAGGAATCACGGAGACCTGGTTGGGCCACGAGGGAGGTGTACCCCTCGTGGAAATGTGCCCACCAGGCTACTGAGCATTCCACCAGCCATGGGCCCAGGGTAGGGGTGGTGGGGTAGCGGTGATTATACGGGAGAGTCTGGAACCGAGAGAGTTCGCTGTGCCACAGATATCTGGGTGCGAGTCTCTTGGCATGAGATGGGGCCCAGGGAGACAGCTGGGCCTGCTGATTGTATACTTGGCTCCTCGCTATACATCAGCGGCCCTGCCTGAACTCCTCGAGCTGATCGCAGAGATGGCGGTTGAGACCCCCAAACTTCTGGTTATGGGGGATTTCAACCTGCCGTTGATGGGAGAAGCATCCGAGGTGGTTCGGGAGTTCATGGCTTCCATGACAGCCATGGACCTGACTCAATTAATTCAGGACCCCACGCACGAGAGAGGCCACACGCTGGATCTTGTTTTTGTCTCTGGCCAGTGGACGAGTGATCTGGGAATAGGGGACTTAGTTATCACGCCCCTGTCATGGTCAGATCACTCACTTCTCCGGCTTGACTTCCCTGGCGCTACCCCCCACCGCGGGGAGGCGGAAACAGAACATCCTAGATGGTTCTGCCCCAGGCACCTGATGGAACCGGATAGGTTCCAGACGGAGCTTGGGCCACTTCCTGTAGACCTGACCGCTCCCGGATGGAGGACCTGGTAGCCGCATGGAATAGTGCGGCCGCCGGGGCCTTAGACCGGGTTGCGCCTTTGCGGCCTCTCCTGCGGCAATGAACCACCCTGGCCCCTTGGTTTACTGAGGAGCTAAGGGTGATGAAACGCCACAAGAGATGCCTAGACAGCAGAAGGAGATCCTCCCGTTCTGAATTTGACCGAACACAGGTAAGAACCTACTTAAGGACATACCTTGTGGCATTAAGAGTGGCCAAACGTCGACATTGTGCCACTCTTATTGCATCCGCAGACAACCGCCCTGCTGCCCTGTTTCGGGTGACCCGCTCCCTTCTGTCACAGAGGCCGCGGGAAGCCCCCTTCCAGGGCAGGGCAGAGGAATTTGGGGAATATCTGCAGGATAAAATCGCTCAAATCCGGAGGGAATGGGTCCCCCTCAGTGGGCTAGAGGGGACGTCCGAGGTGAGTCTTGAGAGACCATTCTGGGAGGAGTTTGACTCTGTTGGCACCGATGATTTGGACAGGCTGCGTGGGCGACTGCGAGCCACCACATGTTTATTGGACCCGTGTCCTTCCTGGCTTGTACTGGCATCCTGGGAGGTCACACGAGGCTGGCTCTTGGGACTAGTGAACGCTTCGTTGAGTGAGGGGTCCTTACCAGCCGCCTTGAAAGAGGTGGTTGTGAGGCCCTTACTCAATAAGCCTTCTCTGGACCCAACTGAGCTAGCTAATTATCGTCCCGTCTCCAACCTTCCCTTTTTAGCGAAGGTTGTAGAGAGTGTGGTGGCCCAACAGTTCCCACGTCACCTGGAGGAAACTGATTATCTAGACCCGCGCCAGTCCGGCTTCCGACCCGGGCACAGCACAGAGACGGCCTTGGTCGCGTTGGTAGATGATCTCTGGAGGGCCAGGGATAGGGGCTGTTCCTCTATCCTGGTCCTATTAGACCTCTCAGCGGCTTTTGATACCATCGACCATGGTATCCTATTGCGCCGGCTGGAGGGGCTGGGGATAAGGGGCACCTTTTTGCAGTGGTTCTGCTCCTACCTCTCCGACTGGACGCAATGCATGTTGGCAGGGGAGCAGAGGTCGACCCTGAGGCCGCTCACTTGTGGGGTGCTGCAGGGGTCGGTCCTCTTGCCCCTCCTGTTCAACACATATATGAAGCCGCTGGGTGAGATCATCCGTGGTTTTGGGGTGGGATACCATCTGTACGCTGACGATACGCAGCTGTACATTTCCACCCCGAACCACCCCAACGAGGCCATCGAAATGATGTCCCGATGTTTGGAAGCCGTACGGGTCTGGATGGGAGACAACAGACTTAAGCTCAACCCCTCCAAGACGGAGTGGCTGTGGCTACCGGCCCCCCGGTTCAACCAGTGAATTCCATCGCTGGCCATTGGGGGCGAGCAACTGGCCCCCGTGGAGCGGGCGCGCAATTTGGGCGTCCTCCTAGATGCCCGGCTGTCTATGGATGACCATGTGGCAGCCGTGGCGAGGGGGGCGTTCCACCAGGTTCGCCTGGTGCGCCAATTGCGCCCCCTATTGGACCGGGATGCCCTTCGCACAGTCACTCATGCGCTGGTGACGTCCCGTCTGGACTACTGCAATGCTCTCTACATGGGGCTCCCCTTGAGATGCACCCGGGGACTACAGCTGGTCCAGAATGCGGCCGCGCGGGCAATTATGGGGAGTACGAGATACTCCCATGTAACACCTCTCCTGCGCGAGCTGCACTGGCTCCCTGTGGTCTACCGGGTGCGTTTCAAGGTGTTGATCACCATCTTTAAAGCGCTCCATGGCACAGGACCTAGTTACTTGCGGGATCGCTTCCTGCCCCATACATCGCTGCGACCAATTCGCTCTCACAGAGAGGGACTCCTCCAGGTGCCGGCCACCAAGCAGTGCCGGAGGGCGGCGCCCAGGAGCAGGGCCTTCTCTGTGATGGGCCCAGCCCTCTGGAATGACCCCCCCCCCGATATTAGGACTACTACTGATCTCCTCTCCTTCCGCATGAAACTCAAGACACACCTGTTCCAACTAGCCGGCCTGGCTTAACTAGAACTCCTCTAATCCCCCTGGCAATTTTAATTTTAAATTTAAATTTTAGGGTATTTTAATTTCTTTTAACTTTATTGTTATTGTCTTTTTAACTTTTGTTATTGTTATTTATCAACTGTAATAATTGTTTTTATTTATATACCTCCTCCGTGCAATATGTTGTGTATTTAATTGTACGCCGGCCCGAGTCCCTTCGAGGAGAGGGAGCGGCTTATAAGTTGAATAAATAAATAAATAAATAAAATGTATACAAATTGTTATAATTAATCCAACATCCATTAATTGCTATTATTACATCCTTTCAACATAAGGCATATAAAATTGAAGTAACTTTATATTATGACATTTTATTACATCATCCTAAAATCATCCGATGATATTACATCTTTATATGCTATTCTATATAGAATTGTTTATCTTTTATAAAAAGGCTGTTCAACATCATCTCCATGATCCTCTCTTACAATATTGTATAAAATTTCATATTATTAATCTAGTATATATGAATGCTTTGTTATTAATCATTTATTTGACTATAGCTATTTACGTCATACATAGCACTCAAAATTTAACTACATTTAACTAAAATTTATTGTGATATTTCATTTCATCATCCTGTATCCTTCCAGAAATAGTGTAGTCCAATATCTCTTGCCATTTGTGAAGTCTGTATTCTAAGTGTTTTCTTGATAAGTCTTATGTGGACTTCTCTTAAGAACTTGTTATTCATTGCATGACTTATAAGAATTCGAAACCCTCTATCTGCTCTCTTCATCAGCTTAACTTTTGTTATCATTGGTGCTTCTGCCGAGATTACTCTCATTATTTCTGCCAAATTTTCTCTCCTTTCTTCATCTGTATTCTGACATCTAAAATAAAGTTCCGGTTCATCAATTTCTCCTTTCCGTATTTCACACTTGTCATTTCCCTCCATTCTCAGTTTACTGTCGGTGTTAACAATTTTCTTTTCTTTTTTTTTTGTAATAATTTTTTATTGCTTTTGTCTTTTTATCACATATTACAATCTTTATATCAACAGTTTGTACAATGTTACATCGTCATATCTATGTATGTTTTCCTCTCTTTACCATATATTACAATCATTATGTCATCTTATCTATACATTTTGGTGTTAACAATTTTCTTATCACTTTCATATGTCTCTGTTATGTTTTCAGCTCTGTCCTCAAACTTCATCACTGTCCCCGTGCTTTCTGTATTTTGATCTATAATTTCAAGTCTCTTTTCAATTCTCTCTGTAATTATCAAAACTTTTTGAATTTCTAGGAAAATTCTTTGCAAAGTTAGTGCCTTTTCGTCTTCACGTTGTGCCATTTTCCAGGTTATAAACACTGCCAAAACATCCAAGACTTTTTAGGTTTCAAACAAATTCAGTGGAGTTTTTCAAATCAAAGCTTTCTCTTTCAAAGGAACACCTGTATAAACAAAATGTTTTTCATTGAGCCTTTCAGTAAACAAAGCTTATAGCTTTATCAGATATTGCCAAGCCTCTAGCCACTAGATGGCAGTGTTGCCTCTTTTCCATCAGTTTTTGCCTCTCTTTGTAGACTCTGAGCTCCGGAAGAGGTAAAAAAAATATTTAAATGTTTTAAAATTACGCTCCATCCAAGCCTTATGAGAGAAGAAGCTTTTAATCCACGGATACAAAAGATAGAGAACATACAGAGGAAGAAGGAAAAAAGGAGACCAGTCCACTTCAAAAGTAAGAGGCATTTGTAAAAAGTCCATCCATAAAAAACAAACCAAGTTAAGGTAGAAAAGATAACACATTAGTTTTAGTTTTAAACAAGGGTTAATTCGCCACTTGTTTTCTTCTGTCTTCAATTTTATTTTAAATTCCAAGCCTTTTGGGTTCCCTTCTCTAATAATAGAAAATTTCCTCACTATTTCGACACACACACACTCCTGTATTGCTTCTGTTTCAGAGGCTTGTCCCAACCTTCTGCAGCCATCTTGGTTACTTCTCTTGTAGCTGGCAAAAAGAGCTTTCTCCTGGATCAATCAGGGGCTTTGCGATGCCCCTGAGATCAGCAGGACATGCTCTTCTCTATCACTGTTCCTTCAGAACAGTTTAGGTCCAAAAGAACCGTCCAGGAACAGAGATATCGACAGCAATCCTGGAGCACCAAGATTGCATAATAATAATAATAATAATAATAATAATAATAATAATAATAATAATAATAATAATAATTTTATTTGTTAGCCGCACCCTCTCCCGAAGGACTCGGGGCGGCGTACAATAAAAACACATAAAATACAAATATAGACAGTACATACACATAAATATAGACATATACGTGGAGGAGGTAGACAGATAAATGGAAACAGAATTAAGATCGCAATTTAAAATCCCCTAAGTAAAATTACAAGATTAAAAACCCGTCAGGAGCAATATGATCAAACTATGGTTGAGCCAGGCCAGCTACTTGGAAAAGGTGGGTCTTGAGCTTTGCACGGAAGGAGCGGAGGTCAGAGGTAGTCCTAATATCCGGGGGGAGGTCATTCCACAGGGCTGGGCCCGCCACAGAGAAGGCTCTGCTCCTAGGCGCCGCCCCCCGACACTGTCTGGTGGACGGCACCTGGAGAAGTCCCTCTCTGTGCAAGCGAATTGGTCGCAGGGATGTATGGGGCAGGATACAATCCCGCAAGTAGCTAGGTCCTGTGCCATGGAGCGCTTTAAAGATAGTTATCAAAACCTTGAAATGCATGTTGTGTCGTTGCAACGTCAAGCCCCGCCTCTCAATATTCTGTCCTTTAAACAATGTCTAATTGTTTAAAAGGGGTGAGATACAGTAATATGATTTACATTGTTTATAGATTTTAAATTTATTTATTATATTCCACTTTTATAATATAATCTTGCTAATATTCTGTCTTTTAAACAATGTCTAATTAACCAATTATTCTAATGCCTTCATGAGAACAAGATTGGATTTATTAAAATCTAGTATTGTGGACTTGATCTGACCCCAAATATGACACAGGATTCTTCATTATGCAAGGTTTTTGAATGCAGCTCAGAATCTGACTTGTCCAGTGAAACTCTGAAGACGAAGCTATGGATTATCAACTTATATTTTTGCAGAAAGCAAAAAAACTGGACGACATTTTTGTCTCCCACCTTAACAGAGCAGGCAGAGAGAGAAAAACAGGCATGTGCCAAAAACTTTTCCAAACATCTTACATCTCACACAGCTTGCACGGAACGTCATTGCTATAGAAACTTAAATTGAAACACGTGAATTTCATGATTTTTCTCAGCACTCTGAAAACAATAGATTTCAGAAGGGAAAAGAAATCCATTTTCTGTCATATAACTCAGAGCTTTGCTGGGGAATGCTGAACACACATTTTAAGGTACAAGCAAGGCTACTTGGCAGAATTCACATTTTACTTTTCACAAGAAGTTACTTTGCTAGGCTAAGCTTGGCAATTCCCCTAGAAGTTTTATCTATGTAGTTGGCACGTTAGGTTACAATGGAGCTTCTCTCAACAGCAATTTAACAAAAGCTGAATTAGGTTACACTCTGTGTATGCTCTAATCCAGTGATGGCAAACCTTTTAGAGACTGAATGCCCAAAGCGCAAACCAAAACCCACTTATTTATCTCAGAGTGCCAACACAGCAATTTAACCTGAATAATGTGGTTTTAGTTTAGATAAACAACTCATATGTGATTAATCTATTTTCTCTGAAAAAAAACCCCACAATAACAGTGTTTTCAATGATACAAACACCTTTTTATTGAAAGGTAAACGTTTGCATTTGGCATGCTTTTGATTAATGTGACTTTTGCTGTTGAATGCATGCTGATAATTTTTCTAACCTTGACTCATACGTTGTAAGTTTGAGAGCAACACGTGCAGCACTCAGGTCATCTGTTAGTCCAGAGGGGTCAAACTCAATTTCAATGAGGGCCCCATTGTGGTTGACTTTGGAGGCCATGGTGGGCATGGCCAGCTCCTACTGCTGCTGTGCTCACTCTCCTTGATTGCCCATGGTGTGTGCAGGAGGGCAAAGCATGTGGGTGAGAGGGAGGCCCACTCCCTCTTCTTATAAGACCTACCATATTTTTTGGAGTATAACACGTAGCTTTTTCCCTCAAAAAAGAGGCTGAAAATCTGAGTGCGTCATACACTGAATACAGAATTTTTTCCTCCTGAAGCCCCACCCCCTTCACCAAAATGGCTGTGCATACCCTTATGGAGACTTTTAGAGAGCTCCTGGGAGCTGGGGAGGGTAGAAAGGAACAAAAAACTTTTTTTTGCTCAATTTTGCCCCCACCCAGCCCCCAGGAGCACTCTATAAGCCTCGAAAGGCTATGCATGCAATTTTTTTGACAAAAAGCAGGCTTTTTGCTCGTTTTTTGGCCCCCACCACTCCCCAGGATCACTCTAACCCCCCCCCCCCCCCCGAGTATTCATGCTTTTTTAAAAAAATGGGCCCGTTTTCGCAAAGTTTGCAGAGGAAAAATGTTTTTTTACCTTTTGGAAAGCTCTTTAACTGATTGATGAGAATTAGATTGATCAAGTTCTGTACCAGCAGAAACAAAGTCTTAGGTCCTACAGATTGTCAGCGTTTTCATTCTCCAGCACATGGATAAATACACCTAGAAACATCTACCTACCTACCTACTCTTTCTCCCTCCCTCCCTACTGTATTTCTCTCTTCCTCTCTCCCTCTATCTACTTATGTACCTACCTACTCTCTCACTTTCGTGTCTTCGTCATCCGGCAGCGCCGACAACATTTCTGCCTCCGCCCTCCGCAGCTCCCGGGCGCTGCCGGACGGATGTAGCCACAGCGACGCCGAGGCAGTCCGGGCGGACGAAAGCGCGAGTGAGGCAGCCTGATCCTCGGTCACTCGCCCGCCGGACTGCCTCGGCGCCATTCTGGCTACCTCCGTCCGGGCGCGCCCGGGAGCTGCGGAGGGCGGAAGCAGAAATGTCGGCGTTCCCGGATGACGAAGGCACGAAAGTGCCTGGGGAACGACGAGAACCTTCCTGCCTCTGCTGGATTTCGCGCGCTCCTCGAGGAGCGCGCAAAGGCCAGCAGAGGCAGGAAGGTTCTCATCGTTCCCCAGTCGCTTTCGAGGACTGTGGAGCGCGAGCCGGCGGAGCACGCTCAGGAAGGCGGGAAATGGGATCACGTGTGCTGGAGGCTGAGGCAGCCTGAGCCTCCAGCACACGTGGTCCCATTCCCCGCCTTCCTGATGACGTCACCAGCCTCACCAGCCATGAACCTCACCGCACGACACTGGATTACATGGAATATGATATTAACATATAAAGCATGTGATATGGTTCCAGGATCAGAGCTAGTCTATATTTGAATGGCCTGAAGGTGTATTAACATTCAAGGAAGCTAAAGCTGCAATCTAGGAAAGGCAGTTCTTGGCCCTCTAAGTACTTGGGAAATAGACCACCTGTGAACCATCTGTAAAACCACCCTGATTTCCATATGGAAGAAAGTATGAAATAGGCCTGTCTAAATCATTTGGTGGGATTTCAAAGCATTGGAAAGTTGTGGGAGTACTTTGGAACATCTGCTTCATTGATCAGATCTGGAGGAGAGCTCAGAGCCCTGTAAAATAACTTGCCTAGCTTTAGTACAAATGCTAGGACTGCATGGTACTTTGGATTCTGTTCCAAACAAAGTACTGGAGAGAATACAAGACTGTAAATATAGTACCCACCCACAACTCTTTAAAGTAGATATTTCATGAATCCAGGAAAAAGGTGCCGATGCTTTAAAAAGTACCAAGTAGATGCTGTGGGCTTTACATTCCTATATATTCAAAAACAGTGCATAGCCCTAACAAACATTATTATTTAATGAATTTAAGTTGTTGCCACTGCTTTGAAGTTAAATTCAGATGTATGGATGCCTCTTTCTTTTCTGTGTAATTTATACCTCTATCTTGACTGGGAATGCTGACATCGTCTTGGCCACTCCCTCCCGGTCACATGACTGCCAAGCCACTCCACCCAGTCACATGGCTGGCAAGCCACTCCCACAAAGCAGGCCACACCTACAGAAGAGGTTCTAAAAATTTTTGAAACCCACCACTGTTAGCAACCCACAAGGAGGGGATACTTTCCTAAGAGCTCACAATTCGGGAATAACGGGGGGGGGGGGAAACCCTGCGCTTTCCATGCCCCATTTTGGCCCTGGAAAGCCTCCTGCACCAACCTGGAAGCAAAAAAACCCCCAAAAAACCTGCAACTGTTTGAAGGCTGAAGGAAGCCTCCAACTGAGCCAGTAAGCACTGGGGGGTGGGGGGGGCAGGCCATCCACACTCACTTCCAGCCCACCAGAGTTTCCTGCGCAATGTGAGCGCCCCCCCCATTGCATACTCACGCGTCCCCCGCCCTGGCCCTCCACAAAGGCCCGAAAACCAGCTGGCCGGCAGGAGGTGTGCCTGCATGTGGATTCTAGTGGAGCTGGGCTGGGGTGGCTGGCGTGCCGGGAGAGGACGCTCTGCATGCCACAGGTTCCCCATCACGGCTCTAATCCTTTCAATTCCTTTTCCAGATCAATTATGTAACAGCTTCAGAGGCTCTGAGTGATAAAAGTCGATTCCCCTTTTTCCACCAGATGTCCCCAAAGAAGGATTCCAGTACCCAGCAATTGTCCAGCTGCTCCTCCACTTCAGATGGACCCTGATTGGCCTCTTTGCTTCAGACACAGAAAAGGGAGAGAATTTCATGAGGATTTTCCCTCCTGTGCTTGTCAGGAATGGAATTTGTGTGGTTATATCACAACTGTTCTCAACAACTGGATATACTGCATACCTCAGGGATTCCCTCTCTAAGTGGAGACAAGTCAACGTCTTTGTTCACTTCATGGAACTTGATTCCATTTGGGCCAGAATTCTTCCTTTCCATTTAACACTTATGCGTCTCCCAGGACCCATTGAGGGGAAAGTCTGGATCCTCACAAATTTTACAGCATATCAAAAAAACAAGCGCAGACTTCTCAAATACATCCATAGTATTTGGAACTTTGGTTATCTGCAAAAAGTAAGGCCAAAAGATTCTGCCTTTAAACCCTATTTCTTTGTGGAAGTAAAGTTTCAAGATCATTATTTTCATTGTTCTCTTTCAAAGAATGTCTTTTCTGTCAAAGGCCGCAGAAGATGCACCCAGAAAGCCCCACTGGAGACCCAGAGGAAAAGGGACAGAGAAAGGATCCAAAATGACTACAAGACTTACAGTCTCACAAAGACTCTGGCCCAGGCCCTGAATGCTGCATATTCCTCCAGATCGAGGAGGGGAAGGAAGGAGGATGAAAAGATCTTGGGGTCTCCAAGGCTGCAGCCATGGCAGGTATGGGGGTCCCGATATGGATCCATTAATCTTAGATCCTTTGGAGGAGGAATCCAGAGGAGAAGGAGGGGAACCATCTCAACAGATCTGGCCAATTTAATTACTCAGGGAATTAATGGTTCCAAAGAGTAGATACCATGGCATTTTTATATTTAGCACTGCTAATTGGAAAATGCTGTATTCTTTTAAAAATAAATTCCTGTATTTGTGGGTTTGTGATGAGCCTGGTGGAATTCCACCTTTCTTCCGTCCCCATTGGAGGTGGGTCTGTGTGCAGCTGGACAGGCAGCTAAGCCCCCCTATTCTCCTCCAATGAAAGGGAGCCTGGCGTGGATCTGGATGCTTTATTGGGAGAAGAGGGCAGGTGAAACTGAGGAGATGCAAAGAGTGGAAATCAAATAGAAAGACGAGATAGGCAGCATTAACTAACAGCCAGCAAAGAAGCAGCTGGAACCTCTCCAGCGATGCTCCGTGTGAGGGACGGAGGCGTCTCCGGATGACCAGGGGTCTCGGTCACAACAGCTGCTTCTGTCTTCTCCAAAGGCTGACAGAAAATGGAGTCTGGCTTCAGACCTTATAGTGAGGCTTATCTGCCCCCGGCCACTAGGTGGGGCTAGAGCAACAACAGCACAACAGTTACCGTATTTTTCAGAATATAAGATGCACCTTTTTCCCTCAAAAAAGAGGCTGAAAATCTGGGTGCGTCTTATACATCGAATACAGCATTTTTTGCCTCCCGAAGCCCCGCCCCCTTCACCAAAATGGCCATGCATATCCTTATGGAGGCTTTCAGAGAGCTCCTGGGGGCTGGGGAGGGCAGTAATGAGCAAAAAATGGACCATTTTTGCCCTCCCCAAACCCCCAGCAGCACTCTATAAGCCTCCATAAGGCTATGCATGCAATTCTTTTGACAAACAACTGGCTTCTTTTTGCGAAAAACAGGCCATTTTTTGCTCATTTTTGCCCCCTCCCCTCTGCAAGCTCCCCCAAGGCTATTCGTGACTTTTTAAAGGGAGGGGGGTGTTTTCACAAACACAGGCTGTTTTGGGGAGGTTTGCAGAGTGTAAAAACTTTTTTTCCCCCTCTTGGAAAGCTCTTTCACTGGTTGATGAGAATTACATTGATCAAGTGCTTTGCCAGCAGAAACAAAGTCTTAGGTGCTGCAGATTGTCAGCAGTTTCCTTCTCCAGCACATGGATAAATACACCTGGAAACATCTACCTACCTACCTACCTACTCTCTCTTTCTCCCTCCCTCCCTACTTCATTTTTCTCTCTATCTCTTTTTATTTCTCTCTATCACTACCTACCTACTGTATTTCTCTATCTCTTTTTATTTCTCCCTCTTTCTCTCCCTCTACCTACCTACCTACTTTTTTCTAAAACAGCTCATCATTTTATCATATTTTTTTCTCTCATTCAACTAAAATCGCCTCTCTTGTAACTGAATTCACTTTTTCCATGTCTGACACTCTGGAATAAGAGTGAGCGGATCTTACACTCGTGTGTAACAGGAGTCAGTTATTGGAAGAGGGTTGTATCCGGTGGTGGGATTCAAATCTTTTTACTATTGGTTCTGTGGGCATGGCTTGGTGGTCTTGTGACTGGGTGGGTGTGGCTTCGTAGTCATGTGACTGGGTGGGTGTGGCTTGGTGGTCATGTAACGGTGGGCATGGCTTGGTAGTCATGTGATTGGGTGGGTGTAGCCAACTTGACATCACTCACGTCAAGGGGTACCTTGCATGGCCTCTCCTTGTGTCAACAAGATACAATTTCCCTGTCTATTTATTTACTACTAATGAACATCCAAAATACAGAATTTAATCCTATGTATATATGCCATATGTGTACATACATATTACAAGGTATAATGTGTATAGGCACACAAAAAGATACATTATCTACTTTATACAGTGTATGTGTATGTACACACACACACACACACACACACACAGCTCTTCTAAAACTATACACATTCAACCTCACTTATTGCGTTTGGAAAAACACACCCAGAATTCACTTTCTGCCACACATTTAACTATCACTTCTGCACATTAGAACATTACACAGGCCTTCAGATGTTCTTCCCTAGCCTGCACATGACTGTTAGAGCCAGGAGATGTCATGGATTGAGTAAAATGTGGCAAAGCTCACTTAACAATGCTCTTGCTTAGCAACCAAAATGTTGGGCTCAATTGTCATAAGTCAAGGACTGTCTCTGCCTTCCTCTGCATGGCAGCCTTGTCCTAGTAAACTCCTTCCCTTTTCTGGCAATTTTCCTCTCTGTTAGAGGCACCAAAATAATCCAGAGGATATAAGGTCTCCAGCTGGAGCAGGGGGTTGGACTAGATGGCTTCCAAGGTCCCTTCTGACCCTACTAGAGCAGGGGTTGGACTAGAAAATGACCTCCAAGATCCCTTCCAGCCCATTGAAACGTTGTTGTGCTGTTTGAAAGAGTCTCCTGAAGCCATGGTTTGTGTCCTTCCTTCCTCTCATTTTCTCTCTTTCCCTCCCTCCCTCCCTCCCTCCCTCCCATGTATCTATTGACCCATCCATCCAACTATATCTCATTCACTTCCTCCCCTCCCTCTCTTTCTTTCTTTCCCTTCCTTCCATAACTCCCTCTTTCTTCTCTCTCTCTCCTTTTCCTTTCTTTTCCTTTTCTTTCTTTTTCCTTTTTTTTAGTCTCTCTCTTTCTACCCCTTCCTTTCCTCCTTCCAAAGCTAGGAGATCCACCTGAAACAAAAACTCCTTTGGATGAAACCGCCCATTTTACACACACACACACACACACACACACACACACACTCTTCCAACCAGCTCTGCGCCTCGCCTCATTGTTTGATTTTAGTGGTGGGCCGGTGGCCGAAGTCCTTTCCAAGCGCCCGGCAGCATCGCTCGCATCCCAGGAAAGCCCGGCTGATTAACTTACTGGGACGCGCTTCGATCGGTGCCTCTTCTGCGCAGGCAAGCTTCTCTCTCTGGAGCAGGCAGAGAAGGGGGACTTGCAGGGAGAAGAGTGAGTGTGTGTGTGTGTGTGTGTGTGTGTGTGTGAGAGAGAGAGAGAGAGAGAGAGAGAGAGAGAGAGTAAGAGCGAGAGATGGGGGAAAAGAAAAAGAAAAAGAGAGAGAGTGAGGAATCAGAAGCTTTTCAACCTTGTGGGCCGCCTGGGAGGAGGTGGAAATGAGGCGAGGGCCTCTCCCCATTTCCTCTGGATCTCCCTCCCTCTTCCCCAAGTTTTTCTTTCCTCCCATCCATTCTCTCCCCACTCCTGAGAGCGAGGCGGCGCTGCTTTGCCTGGGAGTTTTCTGGGCTCTGGAAGGGGCAGCGGGGGGGGGGGGTTGGGTTCCCCAGAACTTCTTTGGGAGAAGCATCATTCTGAACTCCGTGTTGGGGGGCGTGTGTGTGGGGTGTCCACTGAGGGGCTTTTAGCCGGAGGCGCCTCTGGCCAGGGGGGAAATTGGAGTGGCTCGGGTGAGCCAGGAGGGACGATTGAAATCTGTTGGCTGAGCTGGTCAATCCCCCCCCCCCCGGTTGGACCTGGCCGAACTTTCCTCCCTCCCTCCGGTCACCGCGGAGCTGCTGCAGCCTCTCCCCCAACATGCTGCCCAGTTATCCCTGCAGTATTCGGGTGGAGGGGTCCTCTGTTTGGGGGTAGAATTTGGCTGCAGAAACGCAAAGGGGTGGGCAGCCTTGGAGGGCCTGTTCACCCTTCCCCTTTTCCTCTCAGCCCTGCAAAACCAGAAATCTCCCCCCCTCCAAGCAGCAACTGAGACTGTGCAGGGGGGAGGAGGGGGGCAGGAGAAGAAGATCTGAAAGATCCCAATTCTGCAGCAAGAGGAGTTTCTGCAATGGGGAGGGGGAGGGGGTAGCCCCAGCTTCCAAAGGCCTTTTAGCCATAATTGCCATCAGAGCAGATGTTGGGGAGGGGGTCAAGGAGGAAAGGGGTCCCCTGACTCTCCCTCAGACCCCAAGGAAGGAAGGGAAGGGAGGGAGGGAGGGAGGAAGGGAGGAGGAGGGAGGGAAAGGAAATGGGAAAGAAGGAAAGGATGAAAAATGGAGGGAATGGGAAGGGAAGGAAAAAGGAAAAGAGAAAGGAAAGGAAAGATGGAAAAGGTGAAGAATGGCTGCTGCTGGAGTGGTCAGGAGCACCCTGAGGAGGGCATTCAGGAGCAGACCAAGACGAGCAGGAGGTGACGGCAAAGACAGGAAAACAGGCTGGGCTGCATGGACACATGGTTGAGGCAAGGGAGCCAAAGAGCAGCTGCAGCAATGACTCTAAGGCCCCAGCCAAGGCCTGTGAAGCAAGTAGTGGTGGAGAGAGATGTGGCCAGGCAGAATTTTTACTATCAGTTCACTCGAACCGGGCCAGACCGTCTGAATCCCACCACTGGCTGTATCCTCCCTTCCCCAACCGAGAGATTGTTTCAATTGGAAAATGGGGCTCAAAGACTCCTCTTGATCTTCAGCTTTTCTCCTTGTTGTCTTTCCTCAAGGCTAAGAGCAGGGCCTTTGAGCTCTTCCTTGGCTTCATTGTCCTTCCCTGAAGTTCACGTAGATTTTGTGCAAATTCTCCTCCACGTGTGATGCCTGCAAAGGGACCTGGTCCTTGAGTTGGGGTCTCCCCAAACCAGAACGTTCACTTCCTGAGATTCTTATGGCTGCATTTGCCTTCTTTCCATGAACATCTCCCTGCTGACTCAGATTCTGTTTCCAGTTAACTACGATTTTGAGATCATTTTCACAAACATACATATCAAATTTGGTATCCTTCATGTTTCTTCCAGTCCATCATTCATGTTCTTATATGAGACTCTATTGTTAGTCAAGTCCTAGTAGATAAAAATCAGATATTTTTCTACTGCTTTTTACTTATGAACCCTTCTCTGTGAGCTAATCATAAATATTGTTTCTGGAAACTTGATATTCCTCTTATAAAATTTTATTTTATTCAAAAAGGTAAAATACAAGTTTTGGAAAATAAAACTATTACAAAGACAAAACAAAACTAGATAAAACATTAAAAACAGACAAAGACATGCATATTGTCTCCCCAATTGAATACAATACAGTAATAATAGTTTCTCCCACTTGCAAAATAGGCCCACAATTATAAACTATATATCTACTGGACTTGTCATCTATCTGCTGTATATAAAAAACATAGTTAACAGGCAATCCAACAATAAAGTTAAATTTCAAAACTTCAAAATTGTCTGTTATCTGCTATTGTATTTAACTCACGGAAAATTTCTACCACAGACCAACACAATCATTACCTCTGATCCATCCATAATCTGTCCAGGGTTAAACATCTCCCTCTATCTTCTTGAAAGAATCCATTTCATCAGTCATCCGTTCTGTTCACTTTGAGTCTTCAGGGTCCATGGCCTCTCCAGCCATCTCCAAGCAGCCTCCCTTCAAACCAGACTCCTTCCTCAGGGATGCCAGCAGCAAATTAAGCTCCAGTCCATCCATCCAATCCAACCAATTCAACAATTGTTGCTTGCTTCTAATTATCGCCTTTAAGTTGATTTGAAACCATTGTTATTTGATCAAACTTTTAAAATGAAGTTTCAAATAAGGTTTGTAAGTTGAAAGACTTTATATTCTTTAAATCACATCAAATTAGCTTACTCTAAGATCATATTAATGACCATATTTATGACAACATAGAATAATTGATGATCAAAGGCAAATTTGTATCCATCACTTTTAGGTTTCATAAGAAAGATTTAAAAGGGTTAAAAATTATTTGAGTATCATTTTGAAGACAGTTTTTATCCACTTAGTTATCATACCATCCACCCCTCAGGTTTCTAATCCTATCGCAAAATTCTTTGTGAGTCCTTTACTGAAATCCAGTTCTATCACCAGAGTTCGCATAATCTATTTAGGAAGTGTAATGATGTGTGAGAATGACTTTTGGGATGAGGGGAAGAGAGGCTGCCTAGGGAAGGATCAGATAAGAGGGGAGAATCCTGCACCTGCATAATGGGAGAGAAAGAAACTCAGGATCCTTACTAACTTTTCAGACTGAGAAAAGAGCTGGTGGGAAATTTGTTCTTTCAGATGTGCAAAAAAAATTTAATGTCATATTACAAGCAAGTAGAATTAGCACATTTAGAGATGTTTTCCATCAGGAAGATTAGCCTGACAACTTTCTTCTTGATCAACCCATGCTTTCTGGGAAACCTGTTGTTCTCAAAGAGTTAATGGATCATCTTTTTTTTCTCTGTTCATTTTATTTGCCATTTGCTCTAGAATGTTCTCTAAAATTGACCAATTGTGTCAATTATATTTTCTTTATATTTTGTCACTAAATGATTGACAATTTTTTCTCAAACTTTTTCATTCACTTATGAAGATAATGGCAGTATTTGTATCCTATTTAACCATATTTGGAGATGAGACAATTGTAGAAGAAAGATTCAATGTGGGATAAGAAACAGAGTTTTCTGCTTTTCAAATTTCTGGATGTTCCCATTCTAGTTTCATCCCTTTCTGGAGAAGAATGAATTTTGGAATATTTCTAACATTAAACTGTACTTGGACCAAAATGGAGAGATAAAAGTAGATCTGAGCATTCACTGCTTCTTGGTTCTCCCCAAGGAGGATGGCAGGAGAGAGGTACTGGCGTATTTTGAAAGACAGAAACTTTCTATCGACCAGAATGCTCTTTCACAACTGAAGTTGCTCAATAAGGTAGGAGAAATTTTGGTGTCTTTTCTCTGTTTCCCAAAGCCTGAGGTCCCATTTCAAGTGGGCAAAGTCTAGAGTCTCCAGGGTGGTTGGCCTTCCATGCCAGTTGGTGTCATGCAATTTGTCAGAGTTTGAGGCAGAAATCAAATCCAGAAAGCACACATAGGTAACTAATTCAGCCAGATTCATTAACTTCTCTTTATATATAATCGAACACATGAAAATAAATATACAATACCAATGGCTGATTGTTCCAACATGGTAGAGAGTACAAGTAAAGAGAGGCAGAGGAAAGAACAGTTTCAGTTTCAATTCAGCAGACAGACTGGACTAGTTTGCAGCTTTTGCACAGACTGAGAGCTGAACCATGCCTAGCCTACAAACTCTTTCAGCTTCCAAACAGTCCCCATTGGCTGACCCAGTTGCTATGCTTATTCATTGGCTGACCTTGTTACCATGTTTCTGCCAGTCATGAATTCTCTGACACTCCCCCCTTCATGATTGGGATAGACATAAATCCAATTAACTTAATATTTTTCCCATGCTGCACTCCACCCAATGGCTTGGTCATTTTGTCTGCCAAATTGTCCTCTGAAGAACAGTGAAGCAAGCTAATCAATTTACGGTTTTTCGAATACAGCTTTTATTGTTTTTTAGTACAAATAACATATTTATGAACAAAGCATTGCACAGGTTTTCCCCTTTTACTTCCTCTTTTATATATAATCCCTGCCCTCCAGACTTTATTGAGTAGAAAAGTTTTTTTTTTTTTTGCAACATGATATGCTAGAAACAAAAGAGAGGAACTAAATGAAGAATCTGCCAGGGTCACATCCCCTACACCTGTTTGGAAGGAGTCAGAGATTTCATATTCACCTCAATGAAGCCTAGAATCTACTTATCTAATGTCCATTTCTCACACACACACACCTGCAATTTTACATGGATGAAGAGTCCTAACACATTTTCTTTGCCATTCCTTGTTTCTCTGCTCAGTCCCTGCCTCAGTCCAAATGTGCGGAAAATTGTCATCCTGGATTTGTCAAGAGGGCTCGAGAAGGAGAGCCAGTTTGCTGCTATGACTGCGTTCCTTGTCCGGAGGGGACCTTCTCCACTCAGGAAGGTGGGTCACACTGAGGAAAATGGGAGGCTTTGTGGAACTGGAACCATCCAGAACATTTTCATGAAAGTTCAAGTTAAAGGACAGATTGAAGCTCACCTGTTTTTTTTTAACCTGCACAATTTCTTATCTAAAAGGAAGTAAATCAAAAAGACTTTGAAGGAGGGGCTGGGAGGAGATGGGAGGAGGGGGTGGCAGACTGAGCAAGCTTTACTAATAGCAGAGGAAATATTTCTCCTGCTATCTAGTCTGGATATGTGCTGCTAAGTTCACCTTTCTAGGAAATCTGAGTTCTTTGAAACTTGATGAATTGTTTTAGGTCCACCTTCTGAAAGGCCTTGCAATTCACTGTTTATTGGATCCTCCCCTTGAGGATCACTGAGAAAGTGTCACTGGTCCATAATATGGTGTGGTGGATAGTTATGGGGGGAACTCATTACACAGATATTCTGCCAGTCATGTAGATCAATCAATCAATCCATCAGAATAGAGCTGGAAAGGACCTTGGAGGTCTTCTACTCCTACCCCCTGCTCAATCAGGAAACCCTATACAATTTGAGACAAGTGACTGTCCAGACTCTTCTTAAAAACCTCCAAAGTTGAAGACCAAAAACCCATGGAGGCCAGTTATTCCACTGATTAATTGTTCTCACTCATAGGAAGTTTCTCCTTAGTTCCAGGTTGCTTCCAGATGTTACAAGATACTGTAGGTATCCTCCAAGTCCAGTATATTAACTGCCATGTGGCAGGACTCAGGATGTTTGCCTTAAAAGATTATATGATTCATTATTAACCTCTAATAATGTAGCTTTCTGTGAACTACATTACACATTACATTTGAAGAAATTAACATCCTAGGACTTCCCTCAACTTCATATACCTAGCTACACTTTTAAAATATATATATCCTTCTTATGCTCTTTTTAATGAAATCATTAAGAAATACTTCTTGGAAAATGCCCTTGGTATCAGTTGTTACCCAAAGAAGGTATTTCTGTAAGATGAAAGGACAGAATGTTAAAGAAACATTGTTTTTGGTTTTCTCAGATACAGAAAAATGCACCAAGTGTCCAGATGACAAATATCCAAATGGGAACAGAGTCCAATGTATCCCCAAAATTATAACCTTCCTGTCTTATGAAGAACATCTGGGCATCATCCTGGTCTCTTTTGCCCTATTCTTGTTCCTAATCACAGGCCTTGTTTTAATCATCTTCATTAAATACCAGAGAAACTCCCATTGTCAAAGCCAACAACCGGGACCTCTCCTACATCCTCCTGGTCTCCCTCCTGCTTTGCTTCTTGTCTCCTTCTCTCTTCATTGGTCAACCAAGGAAAGCCACCTGCCTTCTCCGACAAACAGTTTTCAGCATCATCTTCTCAGTTGCCATTTCTTCTCTCTTGGCCAAAACCATCACGGTGGTGCTGGCTTTCCTGGCCACAAAACCAGGAAACCAAGTGAAGAGATGGTTGGGGAAGAGCTTGGCCAACTCCATCATCCTTTCTTCTTCTGCTCTCCAAATTATCATCTGCTCCATCTGGCTGGGAGTTTCTCCCCCCTTCCCTGACTCTGACCTCCACTCCCAGCCTGGAGAGATCATCCTGCAATGCAACGAAGGGGCTGTTGTCATGTTCTACGTCACCCTCAGCTACATGGGCTTCCTGGCTGCCATCTGCTTCACGGTGGCTTTCCTGGCCAGGAATCTGCCTGGGGCCTTCAACGAAGCCAAGCTGATCACCTTCAGCATGCTGGTCTTCTGCAGCGTCTGGGTGACTTTTGTGCCCACCTACCTGAGCACCAAAGGGAAATACATGGTGGCTGTGCAGGTCTTCTCCATCTTGGCCTCCAGTGCTGGTCTGCTGGTCTGCATCTTCATCCCCAAGTGTCACATTATCATTCTGAGGCCAAACCTAAATACAAAGGAACAGCTAACAGCCAGAAGAAATATAAAAATGTGAGACAGAGAAATTTCAACTCTTAACATGTTCCAACAGAACAAAACTATAAAATGGTTTAAGCTGTTTTCCACATGAGTGATCAATTATTTTTTTGTTGAAATAAATAAAAAGTGTCTGGAAGATTTCTTGGAGGAATGGGAGCATGTTAGCAAGATAGAAAGATATAAGGGATGCATGGGACAACCTTAATGTCCTCATTTCTAAATTCATTTTATCCAAGCTGCTATGGGAATACAAGTGATATGTTTCTCGTTATTTACATAATAACTCTATCTTAAGGGTAGCGACAGTACATGGGTGGGGAGGTAGCTTGAGTCTTGCTGGTTATTAATATTCATGCTTTCCTCATCTATTAAATATGCATATATATGATGTTTGTCCTCTTTTCCTGAAATGTAGAAATATAAGTGCATTCTTTTATCTTTAGGGGTTCCTCCCATTATTTTTAGGAGGAAAATTCCTCCAATGGACACAGAATAAATAAGAACTGCAGTGAGCCTTTAATTATTGGCTTTTGGGGGTTCTGCATTTGATTCCACAGAAACCGGTGTCAACAGGGATTCACAATCTTTGATCTGCAGCAGGGACCATAGGATGAGCAGCGACTTGGACTAGAAGATCTCCAAGGTCCTTCCAGCTCTGTTATTCTGCATTCTACATGAGTGTTGTGAGATTGATCCCAACTCCCCTCCTGCTGCCACATAGAGACACTGTTTAGGAGTGTGTGTGAGGCAACAGTCTGTTGTTGAGTCTACTGTGGCTAGGAAGAGAGGCTGAGCGTATGTGGTCCATATTGTCCATCCCAATTCTCAGCCACTCTGGCCCTGCTATGAGGTCAGTTGAGTGATGGCGGGAGGTGTCCAGGAAGCAAGAGGGAATTTGGCTATGGAGGGGGGAGGGTGACCTTTCTGTGTTGAAGAACGGAGACTGATCTAGAGTCTCGGCACAAACTCTCTTTTCCTATTGTCTAAACAGAGGGAGAAAAAGCCATGAAAAAAATGTATTCATAGAGCACATTCTACGCAAGCAAAATATTGTATAGCTGAATGAAGCTGGGGCCCAAATCAATGGCCCTCTTTTAGACAAGTCCCAATGTTGAGAGATCCGGCTGTTAAGGAAGGCAAAAGATCAGCCTTTCCCTTTTTATACAAGAGGCCTAGCGCTTCCAGGGGTAGACTGCCTGCTAGTAAGGAAGCTCTGTTAAGCCAGCCATTTGAATGAGACTCCTCATGATGACTCTCTTCCAGTTGCTTTCCTGGGAGGATCCCTGTGATCCCCACCATGCATTGGATGAAGACACCTCCTTTTTCTTCTGCACCCCAAAGTCAATGAGAGAGGGGGGAGGATATTTCTCCCCAACTGTGTCTCCCCCCCCAAAAAAAAGTCATGGAGTCACATCATAAGATCAGCGATCCTCTCCAGGCCAGACTATAGACTGCCCCCTACAGGCAGTGAGAGGGACAGCTAAAGCTGGCACAGGCCCTGCAAAGTCCTCCATTTTGTGGCCGGAATCTCTAGAGCTGGCAAAGGAGAAAAGTGGATATAGCTGGAATTGTGGAGTTTTTTCCCTCCTTTTTTAAACCGTGTTGTGTGTGTGGAACCTTCTCTCTTCTTTTAGCACCTTGAATAAAGTCGATATTGGTTTAAACCCTGGAGTTTCCTCATGGCCTTCTTGCTCTCTCCTCAGGCTGGCTGAGCTCCTGACTGCCAAAGCTGGAGCTAGGTGGGGGAGGGTCTCCCTTCTGATCCTGGTTGGGGAAGGGAGAAACTGGGGGGGGGGTGTCAGGAAGGGAGGGGCGGCAGAGGGAGACCCAATGGGCCAGTGGCTCTTCCCCCACAGACGGGGATCTCAGTACTGAAGGGCCTCCAAAGAGGGGGAGGTTCAAACCTGAAGTCATTTTTTCCCTAATTGCATGGTGTGGGAGTGGGATAGTGAACACTGGAGGGTCGTGGTACCTACACTCTGTGCGCAATTATTAGGCAAGCTGTATTTTGGAGGGTTAATTTTGTTCTTGAAGAACTCCAGTGCTCTTGGTCAAACCAAAATGTTAATAAACCTCAAACCTGAACATTTAAGAAAGTAAAAGTGAGGTTTTGGCTTTCTTAGGAAATATCTGTGTGTGTCCAATTATTGGGCAACTATTAATGTGCAGAATTATTACACAACAAAATGAAAATTTGCCCATATACTCATTTATTTACAGAATAATAAACAAACAACTCAAAATGTACAAATAAACGTTTCTGAAAGTTCACAAAGAAGAAATAGGTGACCAATATAGCCACCATTCTAACCAACCCTAACCCTAACCCTTCCATTCATGGAGTCTGTCCGTTTCTTGATCTGTTGAGGATCCAGTTTGTGCAGCTGCCACCACAGCCTCCCAGACACTGTTCAGAGAGGTGAACTGTTTCCCTTCACCATAAATCTCCCCTTTAAGGAGGACCCACAAGATCTCAATGGGGTTTAGGCCAGGTGAGGAGGTCACCTCTGAGTCGAAGTGGAGCTCTGTGCTTGTTACTCATCCAGCCACAGGTCCATCCATCAGGTCCATCTGTCAGAACTGGTGCGGCCATCCAGTGAGAGCCCTCAGAACTTCCTTGGAGACTCTGGAAAATGACTTTTGTCATCCTTGGGGTCCATGTATGATTTGGCCTCTGCATTGAAGGTGCTGCAAGTGTCACCAGAACCACCAGCTGAAGATGAGGAGGAGGCCTCAATCACTGTGGAACCTCCATACCGGAATCCATCGATCCCAACATCACCATCATTGATGGAAGACGATGTCAGACGTTCAGCCCTGGTCAACAATGTGATGGTTGCCACAATTTGTCCTGGGGCAAAAGAAACACAGATTGAATGTTTTAATAATAATGAAATAGTAAGCAAGAAACAAAACAATAAAAAAACAGAGCAACCAAATTTAAGACTCCTAGTTTTCCTTCCTGTTGGCTTCCATAGTTCAACCATCCCCACCCAAAATATGAGTCAAATGTTCAAAAGAAATAAAAAAACAATGTTTCCAAGCCTCCAGCCTCTAGATGGCAGTGTTGCTTCTTTTTTCTCTGCCTCTACCCCTCTCTTTAAATTCCGAACTTAAGGGGGAAAAAGTGCTTAAAAGCAAACAATCCAGCCGAGCATTGTAAAAAGAGAAGAAAGAAAATCATAATCCACAAATATGAAAAAAGGAAAAATAGAAGAAGAGGGAAAAAAGAAACCAGTCCAATTTAAAAAGTAAAAGGCATTTGTAAAAGTTCCATCCATAAAAAAGCAGAATTTAAAAAAGATAACAAAAAAATAAGTTTAATACAGGCTTGCTTAGCCGCTTGCTCTCTTCTGTCTTCAATTTTAATTTTACTTTAAGTCTTTTGGGGTGATCTCTAATAGTAAAATTTATCTCACCATTTCAACACACTCTCTCTCCTGCTTTTCTTCCATTCAGGGGCTGTCCCAACTTTCTGCAGCTTCAACGGCTGCTTCTCTTTTGCCAGAAAAAAGAGCTTCTCCTGGATCAATCAGGGACTTTGCGATGTCCCTGAGATCAGCAGGACGTTCTCTTCTCTATCACCGTCTCTATGGGACGGTTTAGGTCCTAAAGGATCATCCAGCAGCAGAAATATTGATAACAATCCTGGAGCTCCAAGATTGCATGTTGTGTCATAGCAACGTCAGCCCCGCCCTTCCAATAATAAAGATAATTCTTAAGGGGGGCCTCCAGATTTTCAAGAAAATATTGGGGGTTTATTATGGCGCCCTCCACATCTTCATTTCATTGTTCTGGTGACATTTGCAGACACCTTTTTCTGGGGATTGAAGAAGAAGAAAAGAATCAAATATAACTGCCTGGTACATTGTTTTCTTAACAATGATAATAAAGATAATTCTTAATGGGGACTCCAGATTTTCAAGAAAAGATTGGGGGTTGGACTAGAAGACCTCCAAGGTCCCTTCCAGCCCTGAGGGATTCTATACTTTATCCTGTTAGTTCCATCAACATTTGGGGGGGGGGCTTTAAGTGCCCCAGGGCTCCCCAGGTTGTGATGACACAATTTCCTTGATCAGGAGCAACTTACTTGCACAGGTGACAAAATATGCAGAGGCCAATGAAGACATAGACCCCCAAGGACAAACAAAGTCACCTTCCAGGGGTCCCAAAGGATGTTCTGGGGTCTGTCGCTGGATGGCCGCAGAAGCTCATTGGGATCCATTTCTGAAAGAGAAAAGGGATGGAGGAAGAAGAGTCAATCTCTGGATTCAATGGTTGGTGCTTCCCCTCCAAGACTCTCCATCCAAGGTCAAACTCCCAAGCAAGAAAAAAAATACCTGAGACCAGAAACCAAGTCCTACTCACCTCTCAGTCTCTGACCCTATCTTTGTCTTTTCTCTTCGTCTTTCTCTCTCTCTCTATCTGTGTGTGTGTTTGTGTGTGTTTCCGTCTCATCCAGTCAAGCTTTTATAGCCTGCATGGCCCCACCCATCAACGGAAAAGAGTTCCAACAGAATCCAGGTATCCAGGTAACCTAGAGGTCAAACAACACTTCTCCCTCTACTCAACCCTTGACCCCTCCCTCCCTTGGAATCCCCCCCCTTTCATCTCAGAAGAGAAAGTTGATAGTTGAGCGGCACTCAGCAGAGGGGAATCCATGGGGTTCTGCCTAAGCAAGGGGTTGGACTAGAAGACCTCCAAGGTCTCTTCCAATTCTGTTATTCTGTTAAATTCTGTCTGCCTGAAACCGCCAGCAACCAGCCGTGGAACGCAAAGCACAGAGGACACCCCTGCTCAGGGATGGGAGGCTAAGAATAAGCCCCCTTTGGTGTCCTTGTCAGGGTCACGAAGCAGAGCCCTGAATGTGGACTGTAGGATGGCCAGGTTCTGTGGGGCTTTCCGAGAAGTGACTGTCCAAACCTTGGTTCAATCCCACCTGTGCCCATGGACTCAGACATCCAATAACACCCTTCACCCAGGGCAGAAAAATTCCTCCCAAGCAGGCCTAACAGGCTCACCTGCTCTTTGCAAAGGGCACCTCCTGCACAAGACCTGAGGTGTAGCCTAAAAGAAAGGATCTCCCACTTCATCCCTTTTCCTTCTTCAGCAGCGGAAGAGACTCCTAAAGCCCCATTCCTCTTTGGGGCATCTTCAACGCACATCCCAAAGGTGCTTTTCAAAAGAGAGCTGGAATTTCTTGGTTTGTTTCCTTCAAAACATTTTGCTTCTCATCCAAGAAGCTTCTTCAGTTCTGACTGAATGGTGGGGAATGGAAGGATTTGTCCTCTTTGCAGCTGTTTGGTGGTTAGCATTGTGAAGGTCAGCCATGAGCTCTCTGAGAGGCCTTGAGGCCACCTGGGGGTTTATCTGCCCCCTCAGAGTCACCTGAATCAGAGGGAAAATGGGGGGGGGGCTCCTTGGAACTGGGGAAAGGACCGTGTTGCTGTCTTGGGAGAGAGCAAAGTCCACCCTCTGGACAGAGGAGACCCCTGGTTGGAAAGAGGGGTCCAAGAGGCCATCTATCTTAAAACTGAACAGCCCTCTCTCAACAGAGGGGGGGGGCTATGACCTCTCCTGTCTACCACACAGTCCTGAGGACATGGGGGGTTTGGGGAGGCCCAGTCTGTGTGCAAGGAGTCATCCAGGTCTCTGCAGGCTTCCAGAATGGAGAGGATTAAGCTCAATGCTGAAAAAACCCAGAAACCCCTGCAGATTATATAATAATAATAATTTAAAAATTCTGGAATGTGCAGAGATGGATAGGTTAACCCTAAGAATCAAAGGAAAAGAAGATTCAGATTATTTCATAACATGGGAACTATTCTATAAATGGTTAAAAGACAGATGTTGAGGTTAGAGGAGTGGAATTAGGTGAAATGTGGTTTACATGAGAAAGAAAAACAGATGAGTAAATTTTTGTTGATGGTTATATAATAGATACAATAATCTATGTTATAATATGATTGATAAATAAATGAAGGGAGACTAGTATAGATCTATTTCAAGCTATTCAGCTCTCATCAGCTAGCAATACTCTTATTGGGATTTGAACTTGGGCTCTTTTACATGTTAGGCAGTTATAATAACCTCTAAGCCACAAGCTCTCTTCCCTTATCAGCTGTGATTATATGTGATTATAATGATGATGATGATGTTTGTACGTTTGTATGTTAACACTTTGGACACCTAGAGACACACTGCTCAACATAAAATGGAGATATACAATATAAAATAATAAAAAAAATTCTTGAAAAAAAGAACGGAGAGGATTTATCCCAGCCTGACTTGCTTTCTACCTCCACCCTCCAATGCAGAAGGCAGGAAGACTCCTTGGTGGGAGGAGGGGCCCCCAGAGACCCCTTGGGATCCTCTTTTCAGGACAAGCTTAACATTGGGGCTCTTTCATGCAATGCACAAGAGGAAGAACTCCTGGCTGACCCACAAATATGACCCTCTGGGATCGGTCAAGAGATGTTTTATAGATGTTATTGCAGGAAGTCCAGATTATTCTTCCTGCAACGCTGAAAAAATGCACTTAAAAGGACAAAGTTACTGACATGGATTAAAGACATTGAGAGCCTTTAATGTGGTCCAGAAAGAATTGTTTTCTCTTTTTGGAGACTTTTCATGGAGTCCCATTCTCCTAAGGAAATTGCATGCCTTCATCAAATAGTGACAGCTGTCAGACAGAAGACACAGTAATAGCATTAATGTTTTGTTTGGAAAATCAGAATATAGGTTTTGAGAGACAATATCCAGGACCATGTATAATATTCTAATTGTTTTTATCTTCCACTTCCCTTAACCTCAATGATCCTTTAGGACAATTGTTGGACAGCCAGGGCAAATTGTAATTTAAAGGAATGGAGGAATACTGACAATAATGGAAAATGTGGTTGGTCAATTGAAATCCAACAATTCTGCCCTATGCAGAATCCATCACCTCACACGTAAAAAACTCATTCCAGTTCATAGAGATCATAAAGAAACAAAACTTACAGCCCAGTGACCTACTCGTGAGCTTCGATGTCGTATCCCTCTTCACCCAAGTACCAATCAAAGAAGCCTTGACAGAGACAAAACAAATACAACCCAAAGACAAAATAGAGTTAGAAAATCAAGGAGTATATGAAATCCCATGCCCCACCTGCCCCACCACATACATCGGACAAACCAACAGAAGAATAAAGGCACGCATTGAAGAACACAAAAACTCAGTCAGAAAGGAGGAACCAACTTCTTCCCTGGTCCAACACCTCAAAGCCACAGGACATGATATAGACTTTAAAAAGACCAGAACTATTGCCAAAATTGAACACTTTAACAACAGAATAATCAGAGAAGCTATTGAGATAGAAAAACGACCACACAGCATGAATAAACGAGATGATACCTCCCGCCTACCAGCCATTTGGAAACCCGCCCTCACTGACAAACGAGTCCCTAACACTAAGAATGATACCAGACCCACACTCACGAAAACCACACAGGATGTCACTATCACACATCCACGCAAAAAGCAAGCCCAAACCCACACTGATAATGACCACAAACCAGAAGCCCGACCACAAACCAGAAGCCAGACCACAGCTGCATTATTAGCCACTTTAAACCCCTCCAATCCATACATGAAGCAAACTGATGCCCACCACGGAGATGTAGCACGACCACAAATGCGAAGCCAAACAACAGTAACGCAGCTCACCAGCTCAAATCCCTCTGCAACTCAGACTAACACAAGCACAACCAGGCCCCCACCCAAACAGAACACGCCCCCATCCAATCAGAGCACAGCCAAACCCCCATCCAATCAGAGCACAGCCAAGCCCCCTACCAATCAGAATACACCTCCACCCAATCAGAATGCAGCCAAGCTCCCACCCAATGAGCACAAACCCTCACTGGCAGTTAAAAAGAGGAACCGGCTGAGATCTCACATTGCTCCTGGAAGCACCAAGCCGGAAGCACCAAGCCGGAAGCACCAGCCTGAAGATGATGAATGAGACTTCATCGAAACGTCGTGAAGATACTTCCAATTCTACGCGGGAGAAAACCCGAACAACCAAAGACGTACATCTATATCTATATCTATCTATATCTATATCTATATCTATATCTATATCTATATCTATATCTATATCTATATCTATATCTATATCTATATCTATATCTATATCTATATCTATATCTATATCTATATCTATATCTATATCTATATCTATATCTGTTCTGACCCCCCCCCCCTTCTTCCCTTGCCAACACACAACACGCTCCGGAACAATACTACTTCAACAGGATTTATTGCACAGACAGACAAACAGATCCTTGGCAGTAATGCACCATGACAAGGCTCTCAGACACCTCCAACACAGAGACACGATAGCAGCTGTCCAGCATGCTAAGCTTCCAAGACAGAACTTCCCGTATAATTCCTTTGTTGACTTCTGCAAAGGGCTCAGTCAATCCTTTTATAGACTGAAGGGGAGTCTACTTATCAGCAGCTGAGAGAAATTACTGCCAGTAACTGCGCCCTTGCTCCTTGCGCCTGTGGGTGTGGTGATAACGGGCATCTAAGAACTCCCTGCTTATGTCTGAGTCACTGTCCCGTGACTCCTCCCCACTGCTCCAAGGCATGGCATCCGGAGCCCCCCCTCCTTTGGCTCTCACAGCTGCTCCATGCCTCAGGCGCCTCCTGGTGGCCGACCAGACTCTCCGATCCCTGCTCAGAGTCAGAACCCTGCCCAGGATCCTCCAGAGCTGACTCATAGGAACCCTTGCTCTCGGAGTCTGGTGGCAGCTCCAATGGCTCCTGCTGGGCCACAACATATATCTATATCATCTATACATCTACATCTACATCATCTACATCTACGTCTACATCATCTTCATCTACATCTACATCTACATCTGTATACATATACGTATATGCATACGCATACGCATACGCATACGCATACATATACATATACATATACATATACATATAATCAGTGGTGAATTGCAAGCGATACGCCCCGGTATGGGTATACCGGAGCCAGCCCGGAGTGCCGGATACTGTTCTGGTATGGTGCTCCAGAGGGCCCATCCACCCTCTCCAGCTCCTTACCGGTCTTTTAAGTCTTCTGCGCTTCCGCAGACCTGCATGGCGCATAGAGCACCTGCACGAAGCTCCAATGAGCAGCTGGAGCGTCACGGAGGCTCGCGGACGTGCTAAGACTGATGCCCAAAGCTGTGTGTGTGTGCACGCGCACTGCACATGTCTATTAATATTAAATTATTATTAATTATTATTATGTGGATGTCGCTGGGCCATTTCCAACCGTACCGATTGGAAAGGGATCCGGAACCCACCACTGATACACATATACATATACACACGTATAAAGCAGATGACCAGAATGAGCCTGGTTTGACCTGTCTTCAGTCTCAGCCTGGTCATCTCCTACATTGGACTAGAACATAGAGCATAGAACATCATCAGAGTTGGAAGGGACCTTCGAGGTCTTTTAGTTCAACTCTCTGTTGAAGCAAAAGATCCAGTGCCATTTTAGACAGATGACTGTCCAATCTCTTCTTAAAAACTTCCAATGTTGGAGCACCTACTATCTCTGAAGACAAGCCACTCTCCAGTGTGTGTAATTCTCTTTATCTGCCACTTTCAGATACAGTGGGATCTATCTTGTTACAAAACTGTCCCAATGGTGATGGCGAGTGACTAAAGTTTAAAAGCTTGGTTTGAAAGTGTCATCAGTTATCATATTTGTTTCCATCTCATAACATGAGTGTTTTGGTTCTGTCCAGGGGCACCATTGTTGGACTGTGTTTAAGACAGCAGTTGGCCTTGATTCAGCCCTGTCTAGAATATTAGGGTAGTATAAAAACTAATAGGGATGCAGTGGTTCAGTGGCTAGGACGCTGAGCTTGTCGATCAGAAAGGTCGGCAGTTGACCTGAATCCCTAGTGCTGCGTAACTGAGTGAGCTCCCGTTACTTGTCCCAGCTTCTGCCAACCTAGTAGAAAAATAGGGACCACCTTTGGTGGGAAGGTAACAGCATTCCGTGTGCCTTTGGCATTTAGTCATGCTGGTCACATAACCATGGAGACGTCTTCGGACAGCACTGGCTCTTCAGCTTTGAAACAAAGATGAACACCACCCCATAGAGTCAGTAACAACTAGCACATATGTACGAGGGGGACCTTTACCTTTATAGACACCAATTATCCCTTTGGGAGAAGCATGTTCTATAAAGTAGAGTCCACTATTCTTTTGCAATGGAATGTGGGAACGATCTTGGGAAATAAGGATAAGAAGTGCTGTCTATATGAGAGGTCCCCAACTTGTTAGCCATGGCTCACTACCAGACCATGGCCTATTGGCCGGTCTGCACATGTGTCTGGACGCGCACAGTCCCACTTGTGCGAGAGTTGCCATGAGCATCATGGATGCTTACAACCCCACTCGTGTGGGTACTCATGGACCCACTCATGGGAACATCGCTGTGAGCATTGCTGGCACTCGCGCAAGCAATAGAACTGAGGAGAAAATCTCAGAAACACTCAGAAACAAATTTATCTAATATATCCCTAATTTAATTGGTGGTTAAGAAGAGTTTCTGTTAACATTGCCATATAATGAAGCAGAATCAGCTTGGCTGGTTGTGTTCTTGTCCCGTATGCTTGAAGTTGATATCATTCAGTCATGAAATGGGTTAACCTTCTATGAGTGGGGAGAGGAACAGATTCTGTTTCAATGGAAGAAATGTCAAATAACACTGGGTGAGGGATACATCCTTGTGCCCATGTTTATAGAGTTTTACGGATGACAACCAGTGCTTTGAATTGAACCAAGAAACCCATTGAAAATTTGGTGTAGTGATGACATAGTACTGTTGTTGTATTGTGTTGGATCTATCCAAGAAGTACCCTGCTATCAAATTCTATACCAGCTGCAACTTCCAAGGGCACCTTCAATATAGACCATGTTGCAGTAGTCAAGACACAAATTCCTGGGACATGAATCACAATCACCAGGGCATCCTATGTCAAAATATGAGAACAAGTAGAAACTTCTCAAGTAGCCGAGGCAAGCTAGAGGTGAGACTAGAAATATTGCATTGAAAATTCTGAAGAGCACCTGGTCCAGATGAGGTTCACTGCCAAAACCTCTGAGTCAAGATCAGTGAGGATTGCAGATTTGGAGAATGGATGAATTGCATTGCACACATGAATTGCACATTGCATTCATGCAATCCCAGTCTGGGATTAAACTCACAGACCTTTGCACTGGTGGTGGGATTCAAATTTTGTTACTACCAGTTCTGTGGGTGTGGCTTGGTGGGCATGGCAGGGGAAGGATACTGTAAAATCTCCATTTCCTTCCAATTAGCTAGGACTCGGGAGGCAGAGAATAGATGGGGGCGGAGCCAGTCAGAGGTGCTATTTACCGGTTCTCCAAACTACTCAAAACTTCCGCTATCGGTTCTCCAGAATTGGTCAGAACCTGCTGAATACCAGCTCTGCTTTGCACCAGTGATGATCACATACAATACTTTAACTTTAGGCCAACCCAATGCTTGACAGTCAGTGGAGTTGCAGGAAAGGGTATATAGAATTAATTAGAATGTAAAATCCTCCATACATATATTGCCATAATATACTGCAACTTCTCCATCTGAGAACTTAAAGGAAGGTGGACTGTAGATACTATTCTGATATCAATACTGCTGAATGCCAGTTTTAGGATAGCTCCTGAAATTAACACATTGGATTCTTGCAATATTATTCAAATACCATATCTCTAAAGTGTGAAAGTTCAAAGTTCAATTCCCTGTAAAGGATTTGAGTTCCATAAAAGACCATGTGACCACATAGCCCTGTTTTTCTTAACAATGATGCAATTTGTCATGCACTGCCTTCTGATGGTCAATGTAACTGCAAATACCACACAGGACATATACAGGATGTAGATGTTAAAGGGGTAATGGTCTCGTGCATGGGGACATCATGTAATGTGATGTGCATTTCTTTCTGCTCTGACAGTTTAAGGGAAGATGAACAGTATAAATAATTTAGGCAGATCTTGACTGTGTGATTAGTGACTGTGTAACCATAAGGAAGCTGTAGGGGTGAGCTTACAAGGTCAGCCAAAGCTGCACAGGGCTACTAGCTACTGCAATCTCCCAAAAATATGGCTCAGGGAATGTGTAACATGAATCAAATTCAGTCCATAGACTCTGAAGTTACACTTGTAAGCAAAGTTTGAGAAGTTAGCAGAGTGAGGATGTAAGGTGATGATGTAAGGGCTTTGGGATCCCTACTATGGCTCTGCCTGAAGGAAGTAGATCTTTGTTAATGTAGAATAGACTGGCTCAGGCCTTAATGGTCCATTGACAATGGTGGGGGGATGAGTTTCTGCCTCCCTTTTTGGGGAAATATTCTATCCTTTTAATATTTTCTAAAATATTTCATTTTCTAGGAGAGGGGTGGGTATTAACTTCCTACAGTTGTAAGGGTGAAAAATGGTGAGAAGTCATTTTTTTTCAAGACTGTTGTAACTTTGAATGGTCACTAAATGAACTGTTGTAAATCAAGGACTACCTGTACATAAACCATTCAGGTAGATCTTGACATTCTGTGATGAACCTTCAAGAGGGCTGTAGGGGGTTGGCTTTCAAGGTCAGCCAAAACTGCACAGGGCCTATCAGTGCCGCAATCTCCCAAAAATATGACTCTGGGAATGTGTGACATGAATCAATGTCAAGCCATAGACTCTGTGTTCCACATGAAGTTACACTTGTAGGTAAAGTTTGAGAAGTTAGCAGAGTTTCACTCTCATCTCAGCTCCCCAGTTGCTCTAAGTCCCAGCTCAGGGCCTCAGAGGTCCAGAAGACACTTTGGTCATAACTTTGCACCAACTTCTTCAAGTTTCATTCAAAACATTTTCTGCAGCTGTCGCTTCCTACTGTTGATGGGCCTCAATTATAGGCCTCGTGGGTCAGGAGTAGAAACCAGCTTGACTTTTGGAAACAAGCAAAGGAAATTGGCTTTCATTGGATAATTATAATTATTCCCTAAAGGGGTTTAATAACTTAGCAACAGGTCGGCAAAGAGCCAGTTGAGTTTTGCCTGCCTGTTTTGCAAGAAGTCAGAGTCACAAGAAGAGTCAAAAGTTTTGCCGTGTCATAAAGAGCAATCAAATGATTCTTTTAATGTCTCAGACGTCCCATTGGTTTTGTTGCTATGGAGGAACCTGGGAATTAACTTCTAAATACATTGCTTCTCTACTCTTTCTTGGAAGCTTGCCAGATTCAGAGTTTTGTAGGACTTTGTATGCTGAGACTGTCATTCTCTGTACTCCTAATAAAAAAAAAATCCCCTGAAAATATTGGGAAACTATTATAGAAATGTTGCAGTATTTCTTGAATGAACCCCAAATGCCTTGAACCATAAAGTAAGCATATTAAGCTGAGTTCCCTTAATCCAAACAAAATTTAGCCAACCAGAATACTAGTTACTATGTCCTATGTCCTGATTTTCACAAGAAAACAAACATGGACAAGATGGCAAGAGAGTAGTATGATGCAAGCCCATCCCTTTTGAAAGTGTATGTTGATGCACATTCAAAGGGGGTGCAGCTTGCATCATATCACTGTCTGCCATCTTGTACAACCCCCTCCTCCACACATGGATGCCACTGTTCTGTGACCCCCATCCACAGCTAAACATATCACAAAGTCATGGCATACGTGTAACCAATGGTCCCATCAAACGATGATTATATGAGCCACAATTGGCTGACTTCATGCAGGAGATGATGCTCTTAGCCATGGTTTCCAAAGCACCATAGCCAATGGTGGGACGCAACTGGTTTTACAACCGGTTCGGTGAGTGCATGCTCCACGCTCCACCCCATCCCCCCCCTGCACTCCACCACCGTGCCACACACATCCTGCACCCCGTTCTGGGCCTAGTAGGCCTCCCTGCAGCCTCCTGGGCACGAAAATGGGCCACGGAGGGGAGCACCACACTGCCCCTCCCACTTCAGCCCGTTTTGGGCCTAGGAGGCCTCCCTGCACTTACCTGGGAGCCAGAACAGGCAGGGTGCATGGGGACTTCTTGGAGGGGAAGGGCGGGGCCGGCTGGTTGTCAGAACTACCAGTTTTCTGAACCGGATGTAAAATTAACATCCAGTTCGTCTAGACTGGCCCGAACCAGCTGAATCTCACCCCTTACCATAGCTGAATGCAGTATAGTAGAAACAACTACTATACTGCCTTCTATGGGAGGCTGGTTTGGAAGACTACCCAGAAGCTGTAATTGGTCCAAATTCACAGTTATGTGAAGGGGACCTCAGTGATCAACTAGTCTAAACTTTAGTTTAATATAGGATCTAAAAAAAAAGTTTCAGAAGTCAATTATCCATGCCCAATAAATGGGAACATACTGGAAATAAATACATTCAGGGTAATGGTGTATCAAGAACCTATTCCAAACTCTGAAATACAGGAACTACAGAGTATGTGCTATTTAATCCAACAGACTCGAAGCTGTTTAGAACAGAAGAAGATATTACAACATTGAAATGAAACCCAACAGAGGCTCCTTGAAGACTTATCCACAGCATTGAAATCGGAAGGAAAGGATTCCTCTCCCCATCTATTTGCTCCAAAGTCCTCAGAAGAACCAGGCGTCATTATTGGCTCCCCAAATAACCGGCGTAGCTGCAACCAACTAAAATAAATGCAACCACTGTAATAATAGGAATGCTTATTCTGATTTATAAAAGGTTTATTATAGTTACAGACCAGGATCATAAAATGAATAGACATGGATTCTGTATATACACACAGAAAATAAAAATATGAAAATAAAATAAATATCCATGGATAAAGTTAAGCAGCTTCAGTTCTTCCAAACCATGGGAGAACGAGAGCTGAACAACCAAAAGTGTTACTCTATACCCACTATATTAGAGGTGTCACTGCATGTTTGGCCCAGGGTGAAATTCAACTGGTTCTGACAGGTTCTGGAGAACCGGTAGCAGAAATTTTGAGTAGTTCAGAGAACCAGCAAATATCACCCCTGGTTGGCCCCAGAGTGGGGTGGGAATGGAGATTTTGCACCATCCTTCTCCTGCCATCCCCACCAAGCCACACCCACAGAACCAGTAGTAAAACCTTTGGAATTTCATCACTGGTTTGGCCTTTAAAAACGATAGCACTTCTTTATAACTTAACATAAATATGTGTATTATTAGTAGAACTATATAAGCTTGTGAAATGTAACAAATATGATTACCAACATTCTGTTTGTAGTAAAAGGAATGATATGCAGAATTTGATTGGCATAAAAATAACATATTGAAATATTGAACAAGATTATAATGAACGATTATAATTTAACAAAAACATGTGTATTATTATCATTAGAATTATATAACTTGTCAAACGTAAATGTGATGAATATTATTTTATTTGCATTAAAATGTGATTAGAAAGGGGATAAACAATGGAAGATTAAAATTTAATACAAATCTGTGTATTACTATTAGAACTATATAAGTTTGTTAAACACAACAAACATGATTATTAATATTTTATTTGTAGTAAAAAGAGTTCTATTTAGAATATGGAGATTGGCATAAAATAATATACTGAAATATTGAATAATCAAAGAATGAAAGATTGTAATTCAACAAAATATGTGTATTATTACTAAAAAAATATAAGATTGTAAACTATATTAAATATGAATAATATTATTTTATTTGTACTAAAATGTAAGACACTCCGGTGCCACACTGTTCACACAACGAAATGTTTGTAAAAAAATAAAAAAATAAAAACTTTGGGGAAAAAGACAATAGCAATTCTTATCTCACGTCACTTTCAGAGGTGGGTTGTTCCTGGATCAGCCCGGATCGGCCAAACCGGTAGTAGCGGCGGTGGGAGGCTCCGCCCACCCACTTGCCCGCTTCTGCGCATGCGCAAAAGCGTCACATGTGCCCAAACAGTAGTAAAAAAATTGGCAACCCACCATTGATCCCAGAGCAATATACTGTAGAACCTCTGGTCATGACCATAATTCATTCCACAACTTCAAAACCTGATTTGACCCGAACCGAACCAAAATTAATGCAGTGGCCACACCAGTGGTGGGTTCCGGATCCCATTGCAACTGGTACGGTTGCAACGGGACCCAGTGTCCACCACATGAACACGTGCAGTGCGCACGCACACGTGCGCAGTGCACTCATGTATCCTTACCTCTTGTGATGCCTCCATGAGCCTCCGCCACACTCCAACTGTTCAGCGGAGCGTCGCGCAGGCGGCGTGCGCTCCGTGTGCGTGCGCGGAAGCACCGAAGAGCTCAAATACAGGTAAGGAGCTCGGGCAGGGGGGTGGGCCCTCTGGAGCCCCGTACCGGAACAGTCCCGTACCTGGGCGTACCACCTGCAACCCACCACTGGGCCACACCTGGGAATTTGGCCCTTACAAAAGAACCCCGGTTTGGTCCTGGTCAGAAGCGTTTGTGACCGGAGGTTCTACTGTGTTTGTGCTTCGCTCATTCTGCTACCGTCACACATTTATTCTGGCTTTCTACAACTCTACCCATCTTTTTGCATATTTACACAGGCTTCCTTTTTTGAGTGTCAGCCTTAGTCACTGGATACAATTCACTCCACATTTTGTACTTAGACTTCCAAAGAACGTTCTCCCATCTTGAGGTCCTTTTCCAAGGAATTGTTCCTAGCCTGGAATTTTCTCTCTCCTGGAAAGGTTCTCCAGTATCCCCACCTTATTTATGGAGAATGGCCACCCTTTACTCTGATGGGATTGCTTGTGTTTCAAAGCCATGGTTGTAGAAAATGTTATATCATCTGTCTGTCTGTCTGTCTGTCTGTCTGTCTGTCTGTCTGTCTGTCTGTCTCCTCTCTCCCTCCCTCCCTCCCTCCAACCATCTATCTATCTATCATCCATCTATCTTCCACCTAGCTATCTATTCATTCAATTTCTATCATCATCCACCTCAAATATATGACTCTAGGCAGTGAACAATAACAAAATCAATTACCATCACAAGATGAACAGAAAAATAAATACATATAGCAGCCAATAATTGTTATAAATATTTATTTATTCAATTCCTATGGCCAGGCCTCTCTCTCTCTCTCTAAACCTATGGTTGAAGCTGAAGTAGTCGTTGATAGGTAGGACATTATAGCAGACAATTTTGTGTACTATGCTTAGGTAGGATTGTAGGTGGCGCAGTTCCAGATTGTCCAAGCCTACAATTTTGAACCTGATGGCATAAGGAATTCTATTGTGAGTAGAGGAGTGGAGTACTCTTCTCGTGAAGTACCTCTGGACCCACTCAATCGTATTAAAGTCCGATATACAGTGTGGATTCCAGGCAGATGAGCTTTATTCGAGAATTGGTCTGGCAAAGGCTTTGTATGCCCTAGTTAGCAGTACAATATTATAGGAGAAGTAACCAGTGGATTTCTGGGAGTTGAAGTCCAGACATCTTAAAGTTGCTAAGGTTGAGAAACACTGTTCTAGACATTCCTTGTTCCTTTTTAGCTTCCTGAACTCCTCCATTAACCTTGGGAATGCCAGGAGTGATGGGCCAAGAGAGGTTGCGTAGGCATGATCCTGTCCAAAGCTCTTACGACCACAGTTTTTAGTTGGAGTATGAATAATCTGAGATAAACCTATAGCCAACATGATGGGTATGAACTCCTGAGCTGCTTCTGAGGCCAGACCCCGGGATGGCAAATTGAAGTTCCCCAAGACCATAAGGGAACTCCACAGCCAAACCTGAGTTAGCCTCCAGCATCTCAGGCTGGGGAGTTGCTAGGCAGCTGAAAGACTGCTACAGTAGCAACAGTCTCGGCTGATCTTACATATCTAACTTCAGATACAGGTCCCACAACCAGCAATTTGTGTTTTAAAAAACCTTTTAAAGCATTTTTTTACAACTGGTTCAGGTGAACCAATAGCATTTTTACTACAAGTTCTGGTGAACCAGTCTGAACCGGTAGCATTTCACTCCTGCCCTGTAGTCCTTCTCTTCATTAGACTAGACATATCCAGTCCCTCAATCGATTATCATATGGTTTAGCCTTCAGCCCCCTGATCATCTCCGTTGCTCTTCTCTGCACTCTAAGCGAGTTGCCCTTAGCATTTGAGGCCGAGGGGTTTATATGTTGGGGTAGCTGACAGTGGATTTCCCTAAACTGTTCTGACAGTCCTCTAAAGCATGTTTTCAATTGAGAATCTCTATTTGTTCTTTTAACAATAAAAGAAGATTTGCCAGATGAAGTTATGGAATGGACTAAGGTTAAATCCCAATTATTGGTAGACAGCCAGCCATACTGGGGACTGTGGCATCCTACACTTTGCCAATTGTAAAAAGACCACAGTTACCAACAGACCTCTTTAGCAAGATTTATTGAGACGAAAGGGAAGGGAGTTACAAGAATTGCAGTCATTCAACCATTTTCCATTTGGAAACATTTCCTCTGACTTCCACATATTATCTAAATGGAATTAATTAATGTTTTATTTCAAATAAAAGCAAATTTTACAATTCTTCCAATATCATACTGGTATTATATCTCATGCTTTTTCATTTGTTCTGGCTGTGAGATGCTCCTTTGTGTTCAGGTCTGGCCTCAGAAGGATAATGTAGCACTTGGGGATGAAGATGCAGACCAGCAGACCAGCACTGGAGGCCAGGATGGAGAAGACTTGCACAGCCACCATGTATTTCCCTTTGTGCTCAGGTAGGTGGGCACAAAAGTCACCCAGACACTGCAGAAGACCAGCATGCTGAAGGTGATCAGCTTGGCTTCGTTGAAGGCCCCAGGCAGATTCCTGGCCAGGAAAGCCACCGTGAAGCAGATGGCAGCCAGGAAGCCCATGTAGCTGAGGGTGACGTAGAACATGACAACAGCCCCTTCGTTGCATTGCAGAATGATCTCTCCAGGCTGGGAGTGGAGGTCAGAGTCAGGGAAGGGGGGAGAAACTCCCAGCCAGATGGAGCAGATGATAATTTGGACTGTAGAACAAGAGAGGATGATGGAGTTGGCCAAGCTCTTCCCCAACCATCTCTTCACTCGGTTTCCTGGTTTTGTGGCCAGGAAAACCGAGACCACCGTGATGGTTTTGGCCAAGAGAGAAGAAATGGCAAATGAGAAGATGAGGCTGAAAACCATTTGTCGGAGAAGGCAGGTGGTATTCTTTGGTTGACCAATGAAGAGAGAAGAAGACAAGAAGTAAATCAGGAGGGAGACCAGGAGGATGTAGGAGATGTCCCGACTGTTGGCCTTGACAATGGGAGTTTCTTGATATTTAATGAAGATGATTAAGACAAGGCCTGTGGTTAGGAACAAGACTAGAGCAAAAGAGATCAGGGTGATGGTCAGATGTTCTCCATAGGACAAGAATGTTATAACTTTGGGGATACATCCGGCTCGTTTGTCATTTGGATATTTATCATCTGGACACTTGGTGCATTTTTCTGTATCTGAAAAACCAAAAAGGGTTAAAGGCAATTAAAGGCAATATTCCTTTAATGTTCTATCCTTTTATCTTTCAAGAAAGATCTTATTGGGACAATTACTGATAACAGGATCAATAACTGATAGCAGCATTTTCCAAGATGTGTTTCTTAAGGATTTCACAAAAATGATAAGAAGAATATGATTTTTTTAATAATATGAGGCTGTCTATGAAATTGGAGGAAGTCTTGGGGTGTTAATTATTTCTTATGTAGTGTGCAGAATCTTCATAACAACCTACATTATTAGAGATCAATATTTAATCAGATAATTTTTCTAGGTAAACACCCTGCTCAGACCTCAGAACTATTTGGAAATTCATCATCCAGAAACTTGGTGCATATTTCAGAAGATCTTTATGTTTATGGTGGTTGCTAATCTTGATAGAAATTGTTTGACTGATATATATTTTTCTGCATCAATTTTGGGGGATAACATAATGTAAGTCTGCTTCAGATGAGGAAAAGAAATGGGCCTATGGCAATTCCTTAATTTACAGAGAATTGAGATTTTCCTTGAAAGGTATCGTATTTTCCAGAGTATAAGACGCACCCCCCCCCCCGTAAAAGAGAGTGAAAATTTGGGTGCGTCTTATACACTGAATGTAGCTGTCTGGACGTCTCCATGGTCATGTGGCTGGCATGACACAATGCCCAAGGCGCATGGAACGCTGTTACCTTCCCACCAAAGGTGTTTTTCTACTTGCATTTTTACGTGCTTTTGAACTGCTAGGTTGGCGGAAGCTGGGACAAGTAATGGGAGCTCATTCCATTACGCGGCGCTAGGGATTCAAACCGCCGAACTGCCGACCTTTATGATTGACAAGCTCAGCATCTTAGCCACTGAGACACCACATCCCTTCATATATTCTCAACTGCCAGTAGAAGAGGAGAATCTGCAGGAAACAACATTTATAAACATAATCAGGAAAATAAAAGTCAGATAGTTGTCGAAGGCCCCATATGTCTTAGAGGTCCAACCCCCCCTGAAATTAAGCTAAAACCATCCTTGTAAAAGTCTGGAAAATTGCAAGGGGGAGGTAAACCTGCCCCTGGTGGCCAATTTTACATTGCAGGTTGGGAAGAAAAATCACAATAAATAATATAAATAAAAATAATTAGGGAACAGAGGAAGATAAATCCGATGTGGGATTATATTCTGAAACAGCTGATTCCATTAGTGGCCAAAATGACTCTGCAAAGTGGCCAGGCACTGCGGAGGGGGCGGCGGGGAAGCCGGTCTTGGGAGGAGGACATCAGGCACCGCCGGACTCCGGGACACGTTCTCTCCGTCCAAGGGTGCAGCTGTCGGGCGGGGGAGAAACAGCGCCCGGCTCCGCGGAGGGAGGAGGAGAGTCCAAGAGCAGCAGCGGCGGGGATGGAGGTGGAGGGGGGCAACGTTGAAGGCTCTTGGAAGGGGGGAGGAGGGAGGGAAGAGAATCTCCTCTTTGGGGGGGGGTTGAAGGTGTCAACATCCCCCCTTTTCTTGGCTGCATCCAAATGAGGCTGGAAGAGCCGCCGCATCCCCTGGAGCTTCTCATCTGCCGCAGATTTTCCCTTTCTCAATTCTGCCCCCCCCCCCCCCCAATGATCTGAAAGGACGACCCGACTTTCTCCCCCTCCACTTCCACTCCCCCCCATCACTTCCCCGGTCTTTGTCCAACCGGGCACTCCGAGGGCGGCGGTCCTTCTGCCTGCCGAGAAGCCCCTGGAGGGGCAGCCGAGGGGGGCTGCCCCCCAAGGAGAGAAAAGCCCCCTTTCTGCCTCTGCTTTTCCCAGCGGCAGTTGCGTTGAGGCTCCTCAGATCATTCTCCTCCCCCCCCCCGCCCCATCTTCTGTGTCCTTGGAAGGGGCAGGTGGGGGCAGTGATGACACAGGTGGGGGCAGGTGGGGGCAGTGATGACACCTTCTTCACTCCCCCAACTACCCCCCCCCCGAGAAGGAGAGGTGTCCTCTCACTTGGGGGGAGTGCATAAAAATGACAGGACATCACATGGGGGGGGGGGCAAAGCTATGCTTTTCATGGGGTTGAGGTGAAGCCGGTCCCTCCCCCACCAGACCTTAGCAGCCCCCAAAGACCGTGGAGGTTCCTGAGTGGCCCTGACTGACCGGGGTCCCTTGGGGCTTCTTTTCAATCCCAGCAGGATTAAATCCCCCTCTTTCTTCCCCCAGAGAATAAGAGAGACCCCTCCTTTCCTCCCCCCCTCCCCCAGGCTGCCAGAATCCCAGCTCCTCCTTTTCCTCTGCTCTGCTCCAGGACTCGCCCCCCAGGACAGCTCCCACTTGCCCCCCCCTCATTTATTTATTTTATTTATTTATTTATTTGATTTCTAGACCGGCCCCTCTCCCCGAAGGGACTTCGCCAGGAAGCAAAGGTTGGAGACGGGAGGGTAGTTGGCTAACACAGCTGGGTCCAGGCCAGGAAGGCTTCTTGAGTAGGGGCCTCACCACCGCCTCTTTCAGGACGGCAAGAACCCCTCACTCAAAGAATTTATCCAGAGCGCTGCCTCCCCAGAGGGACTGGTAGGTCTCAAGGGAACAGAGTCCTTTGTAGGGAGCATCGCAAGTCTCCCTGTCTCTTCCCAGCCTTCAAAGAGACGCTGAGCTGGTTCCTCTCCGTCTGGAGTCTCCCAGCCTCCGATCGTCTGAATGGGAGCCCTGGGCTAATAGTGATGCAAGAAATGGTCCTGGGGGGCCTCTCTCAGCTCCTTTTTTATTTCTCTCATACATATTTTATAAGTGCCTGAAATGATGATGAATGCCCATCTCCCTCTGTTAAATAAAGTCTCTTTTCTGTGTGGTCTCCTGTCCAACAAGATAATCGGGGTTATCCTAATGACTGAGGAATTTGCCTTAACTCTGTGTCCGCTGAATGGGAAAGTGGGAAGAAGAAGGGAAAGGGAAACGGAGTAAAAAGGAAACAAGCAGGAAGGGGAAAGGAAAGGGAAAAGGAAGCAGAAGGGAAATTGGAAGAAGAGAAAGGGGAACAGAAAGGGGAAGAAGAACTGAAATAAACCCCTTCACCTTTCTTTCCCTTCGGATTATTTTGCAACTACAAATAACTGAAGAAGAATCAGCCTGATCCGCTCACAACTTCAGAGATCAAACCAATCAGATGGCCTCTTCGGAAAAGACCCCCATGCAGCTCTCTTTGCTTCGTTTGTTGGTCTCTCCCCCCCCCCTTTCCCGTCTTATTCTTCCTCCCGTTTTCCTCCCTCATCAGCTGCCACGGAGTGCCTGGAGGAGCCTATTTGTGACGTCCTCTTATTACGTCACTCTTACACAGCTGAGCAAAAACCACCCAGCCAGTCCAACTCAACCACCAACCCAAAATCCCCGGGAGCCTCGATCAGCCCCGGGAAGACGGAGTGGAAGAGAAAGGGATCCAGCGGGAGGGAGCAAGAGCTTCCTAGGGAGGCGGAGCTGTCTGAATGGCCGTCACGGAGGGCCACCTGCACATTCCCCGAGGGGCCCTTCTGGCCCTCCAGCTCCGCCCGGCTGCCAGGCTGAAGTCCGAAGGGCGCTGGAACCGGAGCGTCTCAGGAGCTGCGGAGTCCTTGCGGGGAGGCAGCAGAAGCAGCGGCCGCTGGAGCGCTCACGAGTCCCTCGGTGGGACTGAAACCTTCGGCTTATGGGGAGGAAGGGCGCCCCCTGTGGGAAGGGGGGAGGTTTGGAACTCTTGGGCAGAGCGAAGGGAAAGGAGGAGCTGCGATTCTGGCAGGTCAGGAAAGGAGGGGGGGCTCTCTCTTCTTCTTCTTCTTCTTCTTCTTCTTCTTCTTCTTCTTCTTCTTCTTCTTCTTCTTCTTCTTCTTCTTCTTCTTCTTCTTCTTCTTCTTCTTCTTCTTCTTCTTCTTCTTCTTCTTCTTCTTCTTTGGGGGAAGTAAGAGGGAGGGAAATACTCACCTGTTGGCTGGCTGGCTCTTCTGCAGCCATCGCCCATCCAGGTGAGACCCTCCGCATCCCGCCTTTGTCTCATTAAAAGCTTCATATGTGGGGAGCCGGTTTCAAAGGACTACAAAACCCCAGATCCTTTGAAGTTCGATGACAAATGTTTGATTTCTTCAGAGTAGATTAAATTGGGGGGGGGCACAGATTACCCCCCTTGGGTTAAAATGACCGATCAATATTGAAGGAGTGTGATTCATTGAGGGAATCTTTGCCCTTCTCATACTGGGGGTAATAATACTTCCACATTATAGAGTGTGAAGTAACATAAATATGCTAAATAAATACATATGTTAAATAGGAAAATGAAAGCAGTTGATCGGCTCAAAGTTTTTGTACAGATTTCAAACAGAGAGGAGTGTGTATTTATGACTCTGAGTGTTTGCCAATACAGATCATCCTTGCTTTACCACAATTGAGAAGGGAAACTCTGTTGCTATGCAACACAATTAAGCAAGCCATCCCATAACTCCACCTTATAATTTCAGGTCAGCTTCTTCATTGACTGCTTGGTGGAAGTTAGCGGGGAAGCATGGAAATGGAAATCACATGACTGTGGGATGGGGGAGGGGGGCACTCTCATAAATTCAAAGACTGTCCGTAATGTTACTTTTTCAGTGCTGTCATAACTGCTAAATAATGGCTAAACAGGGCAGTTGTTAAGTGAGGACTACCTCTATGCTTGGGTCCAAGTCAAATTAGGAAAAATGTCAGAGGCAACTTTCAAGAATGACCAGCTGGGTACATCAGCAGAAGGAATCCCTTGTTCTCATTCCACCCGAGAGAAATGGATTGTGTTGTTCTACACCCCAGGAAAGCAATCCAGCACAACCTGTGTGCCCAGGAAGGCTGTGAAAGCAACTGGAAATGATGAGTCTCCTTGCATGGTATCTGACATGTACACTTCTGTTGAAGCTATACAATGACTGTCTTAAATACACACATTTAAAAAGCCTAATGTGTGTCATCCTTACATGAATGAAAGGAAAGGTCTTCCCTGAATGTTTACAGATGAAGAGGGAGTGTAAGTTGCTACTGATTTTTCACTCTTGTAAATGGATTCCTTCCTTCCTTCCTTCCTTCCTTCCTTCCTTCCTTCCTTCCTTCCTTCCTTCCTTCCTTCCTTCCTTCCTTCCTTCCTTCCTTCCTTCCTGGGCGACAACAGACTCAGACTCAACCCTTCCAAGACGGAGTGGCTGTGGCTACCGGCGCCCCGCTTTAGCCAATGTGTTCCATCTCTGGCCATTGGGGGGGTACAACTGCCCCCGGTGGATAGGGTACGCAATTTGGGCGTCCTCCTAGACTCCCGGCTGTCGCTAGATGATCATGTGACGGCCGTGGCTAGGGGGGCGTTCCATCAGGTTCGCCTGATGCGCCAATTGCGTCCCTTACTGGAGCGGGACGCCCTTTGCACAGTCACTCATGCCCTAGTGACTTCTCGCCTTGATTACTGTAACGCTCTCTACATGGGGCTCCCCTTGAGATGCACCCGAAGGCTCCAGCTGGTCCAGAATGCAGCCGCGCGGGTTATTATGGGGAGTACTAAGTACTCCCATGTAACACCTCTCCTGCGGGAGCTGCACTGGCTACCTGTGGCCTTTCGGGTGCGTTTCAAGGTGTTGATTGTCATCTTCAAAGCGCTCCATGGCTCGGGACCTAGTTATTTGCGGGATCGCATTCTACCCCATACATCCCTGCGACCAATCCGCTCTTACAGAGAGGGCTTCCTCCGGGTACCATCCGCTAAACAGTGCGGGCGGGCGGTGCCTAGGAGTAGGGCCTTCTCTGTGATGGGCCCAACCCTCTGGAACGACCTCCCCCCCGATATTAGAACCACCTCTGATCTCTGCTCCTTCCGCAAGAAACTCAAGACCCACCTGTTTCGAGTAGCAGGTCTGGCTTAATTACAACTAACCTTCCTGGATGGCTTTTTAAATTTTTAAATTTTATATTGGGGTTTTAATGGGTTTTAAAATTGTTCTTAATATTTAATTGGTTTTGGGATTTTATAACAGACCGTGTGTGTGAGTTGTTTATGTTGTATGTCTTATGTCTTATGTTATTTTATTGTTTTGATTACGAATGGTCTGTACACCGCCCCGAGTCCTTACGGGGAGAGGGGGCGGTCTATAAATTAAATAAACAAACAAAAACAAACTTTAAAATATTTTTTTCTTCCAACTCAGCCGGCAGCTATTTTTCAATTCTGTGACATGCTCAGGCATTAATGAGACTCAAAAAGGTTTAATGGTAGACAGGACTCCCTGGAGCTGAAGGGGAGAGATTTTTGTTATGTAGAATAGACTGGCCCAGGCCTTAATGGCTCATTGCCAAAAGTGGGGGGATGAGTTTCTTCCTCCCTTTTAGGGGGAAATATTTTGCCCTTTAATATTTCCCAAAATATTTCATTTTCTAGGAGAGAGGTGGACTCTAACTTCCTACAGGAGAAACTGCTGGTTGTTTCTATCCACAAAGACACACACACACACACACACACAAAAATACATGAAGTTATATGTAATATTTGCAATTTAAGAAAGTGTTCCAAGTTTTTTTAAAAAAAATGGAGTCTAATTGCTTTCTGTTCTCCATAACTGACAGGAACACCACAGAAAAATCTCCAACTAATTGCAGAGAAGGAAGAGCTCTGCATAGATTTGGAAGAGAGACTGAGAACTTTTAGATAGCAACCTCAGCTTTTCTTCCAGCATTTCATATTAAATTCTCGACAGCTTCCTTCCATGAACAAATATCCTCTAATGTTCTGAGTTGAACTGTGCTGCCTGGAACAAAGTTGGGGAAAATAAGAGGTGACTCTTTTCAACTTGTTCAAAACATAGGAAAACTACATTAATGAAAATGTAGGGTTATGTATAAAAAACAGACTATTGTTTAATTGGGTTTTATTTTAAACAAGCCTGATCATTCAAGTAAAAACCTAAGGGGGCTAATTTTATTCTGGTCTGGATATTTTAGAGAAGAAATATTTCAAATGAAGCTTTGCAGATAGAAAACCTTAGAAGGGAGAACAATTGTCTCCTTTGCTTGGGTCTAAAGCAAGATGGGAGAAGGCAGAACTCCCACAAGAAAACAAGGATCTGAAAGATGAACTTAACCAAGAAATATTTAGACAGCAATCCTGACTTTCAAATTTCTTTATTAGAGCCCTGAGTCTAAATATAAACAAGCAATTGAATTCAAGATGTATTACAGTGTTTTATATATATGTACTGCATACGTGTATAAAGAAAACACAATAAGCATAATGTAAGTTTAGTCATCTTTGGGATCTCTGTGATGGTTGGCCTCTGTATTTTTCTGCACCAGGGAAGGGAAGTTGCTCCTGATCAAGGTTTAGTTACAGAGATAGTTACATAGATAGTTACACAGATACATAGATAGTTGTATAGATAGGTATATAGATAGATACAGAGAGACACAGGGAGAAAATCCATTCTGTAGATAAGCAGGACTTGGTTTTTAGTCTCAGGTATTTTTCTTTCTTCCTTGGGAGTTTGGCCTTGGGATGGAGAGTCTTGGAGGGAACCACCAACCATCAAAACCAGAAATTGACTCTTCTTCCTCCATCCCTTTTCTCTTTCAGAAATGGATCAAAATGAGCTGATGTGGCCCTCCAGTGAGAGACCCCAGAACTTCCTTGGAGACCCCTGGAAAATGACATTGTTTGTCTTTGGGGTCTATTTATTCATTGGCCTCTGCGTTTTTCTTCACCAGTGCAAGTAAGGTGGCCCTGATCAAGGGAGTGGTGTCATCACAACCTGGGAGCCCTAAGAGACTGAAAGCTCCCCAAAATGTTGGTGGAACTAATAGGAGAAAAGATAGAATACTTCAGGTCTGGAAGGGACTTTGGAGGTCTTCTAGTCCACCCCCCAATCTTTTCTTCAAAACCTCCAGTAATGGAGCCTCCATTAAGAATAAGCCTTATTATCATTGTTATGAAAACAATGTAGCAGTCAGTATTTTATATATAAATATATTTTTAAATAATCCTTCGTTTCCTCTGACCCTTCCCTCCCTCTGATTCTGGGCTGCATCTGAACAGAGTTTCCTAAAGGAAAGCAGATTTCACATTCAAATCCTCCAGTTCTTTTTTTGCTCTTTAAACATTTACCAGCGCCGGCTGCTGCTACGGCTGTTTCCGTCGCCTCAGCCTCCGCCTCCACTGTTGAGATGCCGGGCGTGGATGGCGTGGGGCGGCGTGGGACGGCGGGGCAAAGCTGGGACAAAAGCGGTTGGCATGTGTGTGGCATATGGTGTGTGTGCGAACGTGCGGAGCGGCTGGGCGTAGTAGGAGCGATGCAAGCTATTCTCAGTGCTGGTTGGGCTGGGAGAGACCGTGGAGCCGGGCGCTGGGAGCCCTGGAGGCCTGACGAAGGGCCGAAGCGCCAAAACGCTGGCGTGAGGATTGGAGGCTGGCTGAGGCGTCGGAGGCACTGGAGGTTGGTGAAATGGCCCTGGGGCTGGAGCAGCGCGACTTGGCGTTTTGTGGTGCTGGACATATTGGGATACACAGGGAGAGGCAATGGCTGCTGCTGGAGCGAAGGAGAGGGGAGGAGCGAAGGTAGCAGCCCTTTATCTTCATCATTGACCATTAGCCCTGTTACTATCCCTGGTTTACCATCTATCGACCATCTGCTTTTATTGTCTCCCTACTGTTTTACTACTGCCCACCCATCCTTTGACCATCTTCTGACCATCCGTTGACCATCTATAGACCATTTACAGACTGATGGATTGGTCTGCTACACCCATAATCCCCACCTAGGACTTATGGCCTTTTATCATCAGTATCCAGGCCCTGGCTCCCTATATCCCTCTGCATTTCCCTTTCTCCTGGACTCAGTGCTGTATGCAGCACCTATTTTAACATCTTTGTAAAGTAATTTTAATATCTGTAGCACCCTCAATTCGATCTGTGGCCCTGCTGAACCATGGTTTACTTTTACTCTAGGGTAGACCTGATTTTATTGCGGGAGTCCCCCCTCTCGCAAATATGGCCCTCTGCCCTTTCAAGGGCCCACCTTGATGACGGATGTATTAATCCAGAGAGGTGGAAGAAGAGGATGCTCCGGGGGTTTTTGTGTAAATGTTTTTTAAATGTTTTAAAGGGATCCAGGGTGGGGGGTGGGTCTAGCCATACCAGGAATAGGAGTAGAGCCAGGCGAACAGGTTGGGCTGAGGAGGAAGGGAGCGGAGCGGGGGAGGGGAGGCAGTATAACATTCCTTTAGAGGGTTCCTATATTCCAACGGTCGCAGGAAGGGGTAGATGCGAGGACAGAAGAAGATCCTGCAGTCGGTTGGGAGACCGGGGGCGTTGGTTACGCCCGGTCGTTTGTACCAACCCCCGCATCCTAGGTGGTCAGGGTTTACAGAGCCGAGGCATGAGACTGATGTTATGTAACGCAAGGTCCGTTGTTAATAAGGCCCCCCTCATCCATGACCTGGTTTCTGAGGGGGAGCCGGACCTTGCAGGGATCACGGAAACCTGGTTGGGCCACGAGGGGGGTGTGCCCCTCGTGGAAATGTGCCCACCAGGATACCGTGTATTCCATCAGCCTCGTGCCCGGGGTAGGGGTGGTGGGGTAGCGGTCATTATACGGGAAGTCTTGACACCGAGAGAATTCATCGTACCTCAGATATCCGGATGTGAGACTCTAGGTGTGAGATGGGGCCCAGGGAGTCAGTTGGGCCTGCTGATTGCATACTTGGCTCCTCGCTATGCTTCAGCGGCCCTGCCTGAGCTCCTCGAGGTGATTGCGGAGGTGGCAGTTGAGACCCCTAGACTATTAGTCATGGGGGACTTCAACTTGCCATCGACGGGTGAATCATCCGAGGTCGCTCAGGAGTTCATGGCTTCCATGACAGCCTTGGACCTGACCCAAATAATTCAGGGCCCCACACACGAGGGAGGACACATGCTGGACCTTGTTTTTATCTCTGGTCGATGGAAGAGTGATCTGGGAATAGGGGATCAGGTGATCACTCCCCTGTCATGGTCAGATCACTCGCTTCTCCGGCTGGACTTCCCTGACGCCACCCCCCATCGCGGGGAGGCGGAACCAGAGGATCTTAGATGGTTCCGCCCCAGGCGACTGATGGAACCAGATAGGTTCCAGACGGAGCTTGAGCCACCTCCTGTTGCCCTGACCCGCTCCCGGACGGAGGACCTGGTGGCTGCATGGAACAGTGCGGCGGCCGGGGCCTTGGACCGGGTAGCGCCCTTGCGGCCTCTCCGGTGGCAGTGAACCACCCTGGCCCCTTGGTTTTCCGAGGAGCTGAGGGTGATGAAGCGCCACAAGAGACGCCTAGAGAGCAGATGGAGATCCTCTCGTGCCGAATCTGACCGAACACAGGTAAGAGCCCATTTACGGACCTACCTTGTGGCACTAAGGGTGGCTAAACGTCGATATTATGCCACCCTTATTGCGTCTGCAGAAAACCGCCCTGCCGCCCTGTTCCGGGTGACCCGCTCCCTCCTTTCACAGAGGTCGCGGGAAGCCCCTTTACAGGGGAGGGCAGAGGAATTTGGGGAATATCTGCAGGACAAAATCGCTCAGATCCGGAGCGAATGGGTCCCCTTCAGTGATCGTGAGGAGACACCGGAGGCGAGTCTTGAGGTACCTATCTGGGAGGAGTTTGACTCTGTTGCCGCCGAGGATATGGACAGGCTACGCGGGCGACTGCGAGCCACCACATGTTTATTGGACCCGTGCCCCTCCTGGCTTGTACTGGCAACCTGGGAGGTTACACGTGACTGGCTCCTGGGTCTGGTGAACGCCTCGTTGGAGGAGGGGTTCCTGCCAACCGCCTTGAAAGAGGCGGTGGTGAGGCCCCTACTTAAGAGGCCTTCCCTAGACCCAGTTGAGTTAGCCAATTATCGTCCTGTCTCCAACCTTCCCTTCTTAGCGAAGGTTGTTGAGAGTGTGGTGGCGCAGCAGTTCCCTCGACACCTGGAGGAAATGACTTATCTAGACCCGCGCCAGTCCGGTTTCCGACCGGGTGACAGCACAGAGACGGCTTTGGTCGCGTTGGTGGATGATCTCTGGAGGGCGAAAGATGGGGGCTGTTCCTCCATCTTAGTCCTGTTAGACCTCTCAGCGGCTTTCGATACCATCGACCATGGTATCCTATTGCGTCGTCTGGAGGGGATGGGGGTGAGGGGCACCCTTTTGCGGTGGTTCTCCTCCTTCCTCTCCGGTTGGACGCAATGTGTGTTGGTGGGAGAGCAGAGATCGACCCTGAGGCCGCTCACGTGTGGAGTGCCACAGGGGTCGGTCCTCTCCCCTCTCCTGTTCAACACATACATGAAACCGCTGGGCGAGATCATTCGAGGATTCGGGGTTGAGTGCCATCTGTATGCAGATGACACTCAGTTGTACATTTCTACCCCGAACCACCCCAACGAAGCCGTCGAGGTGATGTCCCGGTGTCTGGAAGCCGTGCGGGTCTGGATGGGCGAAAACAGACTCAAACTCAACCCTTCCAAGACGGAGTGGCTGTGGCTACCGGCGCCCGCTTTAGCCAATGTGTTCCATCTCTGGCCATTGGGGGGGAACAACTGTCCCCAGTGGATAGGGTACGCAATTTGGGCGTCCTCCTAGATTCCCGGCTGTTGTTAGATGATCATGTGACGGCCGTGGCTAGGGGGGCGTTCCACCAGGTTCGCCTGATGCGCCAATTGCGTCCCTTACTGGAGCGGGACGCCCTTTGCACAGTCACCCATGCCCTAGTGACTTCTTGCCTTGATTACTGTAACGCTCTCTACATGGGGCTCCCCTTGAGATGCACCCGAAGGCTCCAGCTGGTCCAGAATGCAGCCGCACGGGTTATTATGGGGAGTACTAGGTACTCCCATGTAACACCTTTCCTGCGCGAGCTGCACTGGCTACCTGTGGCCTTTCGGGTGCGTTTCAAGGTGTTGATCGTCATCTTCAAAGCGCTCCATGGCTCAGGACCTAGTTATTTGCGGGATCGCATTCTACCCCATACATCCCTGCAACCAATCCGCTCTCACAGAGAGGGCCTCCTCCGGGTACCATCCGCTAAACAGTGCGGGCGGGCGGTGCCTAGGAGTAGGGCCTTCTCTGTGATGGGCCCAACCCTCTGGAACGACCTCCCCCCCGATATTAGAACCACCTCTGATCTCTGCTCCTTCCGCAAGAAACTCAAGACCCACCTGTTTCGAGTAGCTGGTCTGGCCTAATTATAATTATAATCATAACTGTATTTAACATCTATTACAAACCTTCCTGGATGGCTTTTTAAATTTTATATTGGGGTTTTAAACGGGTTTTAAAATTGTTTTTTAAGTATTTAAATTGGTTTTGGGATTTTATATACAGACAGTGTGTGTGTGTTGTTTCTGCTCTATGTCTTATGTTATTTTCTGTTGTTTTGATTATGAATGGTCTGTACACCGCCCCGAGTCCCTACGGGGAGAGGGGGCGGTCTATAAATTAAATAAACTATAAACTAAACTATAAACTATCAATTACAAAATAAAATACAGAAATACAAAGTCAAATAGGAAGAAACTGGTAGGGGGGGAGAAGGGGGGAAGAAAAATAAGGGGGGGAAGGAGAATAGAAAAAAAGAATTACTTCTGACTTCCTCTGTTGCAATAAAATAAAGCATTAAAATCAAACCTCAACTTTTTACTTTTCCATAATAATTTAAAGGGTTTCTTAAAAGAAAGCAGATTTCGCATTCAAATCCTGAAGTTCTCAGGGAAGACAAAAATCCCGCCCCTCTTTCTCTCTAGTGGCTGCCTCTATCCCTGGCCCACCCCCTTTGTCATGACAACCCTGTAGCCAATCACACCGGGGGAAGAGATGGTTGCCTGGGAGCTTCCCTGCCCTCAGCCTGATGGAGAAGAGGCTGAAGAAGCCAAGCCAAAGGGGAGGGGATGAGGAAGAGACAAAACCTCCCAGAATTGCAGAGGGAGGAGGGCTTAAGCCCCCTACCCAGAAAAGGCTGCAATGAAGAGGGTCTCCTCAGCTGGGGGCTCTGAGAGCCTGGAGGGACCACAGGAGAACCCCATCTTCCTCAGAGTCACGGAGGGTCTCCTCTTTTCCTCCAGGGCAACCCCAGATCCCCCTTGGAAGACCCAGCCCTACATGGCTTCTCTACCACAGGAGCCTCTCCTGGAAAGACATGCAGCCCAAGCAAGGCTGGAGGAACCCCGGGGGCTACATCCCCCCAACATTCAACCCTGGGACCCATAAACCCATTTTCTTCCCAGGAATACCCCAGACCCCCCTCCTCCTTCCTGGCCATCCTGGGCCTTTTCTGTGTGTCTGGGGTTTGTTTCCCCTGGGGGCCCCATGCATGGAAAGAGGTGGCTGAGCAACATGGGATATGGTCTCCCCCTTCCCAAGACTCAGAAGATGGAACCTGGAGGGGGATTTTGCAGATCTGCTTCCATTCCCCAACATGAGGCTCTCCAGCTTCCTTCTCCCAAGAGGGGCTCCCCACAGCTAGGCATAGTCCTCTCTGGCATCCCTGCAAGAGCCTCCTTGGCTGGCCTCTGCATGGAAAAGGGTGGCAGAGGAACATGGGATATGGGCTTCTGCATTCCCAGTCTCTGAAGATTGAAATTGGATTTTGTAGGTCAGCTTTTTCATCTGCAACACGAGGGTCTTGAGCTTCCCTTCCCTCCCTCTCCTTCCTCCCTTCCTCCCTTCCTCCCTTCCTTCCTTCCTTCCTTCCTTCCTTCCTTCCTTCCTTCCTTCCTTCCTTCTTTCCATCCATGAGAGGCAGACTTGATTTCACCATCTTTTCACTTCTTTTTTTTCTAACTTCTCTCTGTGTTTCTGTCTCTGTGTGTTTTTTTAACTCTGCAAAGTTCTGGTAACTAGTTTTTCACTAAAGTTGATTTTGTTCAACAGACTGGCTGCACTATTGCATCAGCCCTTTTCCGGTGATGCCCTTGAGCATTAGCTTTCAAATTAAATAATTTTTGGTTCCAACTCAGCAAGCAGCTATTTCAGATCTGTGACATAATCTGATATTAACTGGCATCTGGGATTTTTCTCTTTAACCACAATGCCAACAAATGTCACATTACTTTTTTTTCTTCAGCCACAAGTGCCGTGTATTCCCTCTGGGCTCAGTTTCAAGCCTGGAGACCCCAAACCTCTCAATTCTAGATGATGGATTTAATTGCATCTCTGCCCCTGTTATTATGAATCACATGAGGATTATTTCCCTTTCATTTCCCTCCAGAGAATTTCCCAACAACCTTTGAGTCCAAGAAATGGTTGAATTATCCAGGGATCCCTCCTGAGAGGGAAAGTTATGATAAAAGTGTCAGCTTTGGGCAGAGAAATATGGTGTTTTGGGACAGACAGGGTCTGTGCTCTTGAATGTACGTCTCTCTCCATTCCTGGTGAAGCTGAGTGTTTCTCTGTGTTTGAATCAGGAAAGCAACTGAATCATTTTCCACCTTGTGAGAGTCCTTTGAATTCTTCTAATTCTTCTTTAGAAACAGGAAAGGGATTCATTGATTCACCCCATGAATTATGGACCTCCTGCTTCTGCTTCTGATGCTGCTGGTGTCCCATCCAGTCTCTGGGAAGCTGAGAATGAAATGCCCGCAGAGTTTGGAGCACCAGGATGGAAAACGACCACAGAGCTTTTATAGGCCAGGAGACCATCTCATCAGTATAGTCCTCAGTGGAAATGAAAAATTGCATACAAAGTTGCTTTTCAATGTGGCTCCTTCTCTTCAGTTGGTTTTCCGTGATTGGTAAATCATTCAGGGTGATGGAGTTGCACTCCTTCCTTTCTAACACTCTCCTTCCTTTCTGTTTTTTATTCTTCATTTATTCCCTATATTGGGGAATATGTCTAATTTCCTGAATGATTTTGATTTCCATAGCTTCTCTTTTATCTGATTTTGTGAAAGAGACTCAAAAAGGGGTCTGAAAAAAAGCTGAAAGGACTCAAGATTATTTTCCTCTCTCAGTTCAATCCTTGATTTATCACCTGAATAATGAATTTTATTTAAAGTAGTGGTGGAACCAGTTGTAGTTGCCATCCCTCAGCCAATTTGCATATTTGTATAATTGTTCATTAGTTTTGGATCAATGTTGGTTTAAGGCTCAGTAGGCTTCTGGAGGATTATATATTTTTAAAAAAATATTTGTTGTTGCTGTTCATTATAATAACACTTTTTTTTTAACCATAGGGACATTTATGATTTTCGAAATGGCTTACTGTTTTTTTTCAACATTCAAACGGTCAACAAAAATTCCCAGCTCCTGCACAATCTCACACTTGGCTACAACATCCACAGCAACTATTTCAGCACTTTCTGCACTTCAGATGCCTTGCTGGACATTCTCTCCACTGGAGAAGCCAATGTCCCCAACTATGGCTGTGGAAGGAAGGAGAACCTTCTGGCTTTTCTTGATGTAACTGCCAGGGACATCTCCGTCCAGGCGTCAACGTTAGGAGGCACCTACAAAATCCCACAGGTTTGTGTGTGTTTTTCTCCATCTGAAAAAGTGAGTGGTGGTGGGTGGTCCTCAATGGAACTACGTCTACATGGAGGGAAACAAGCAGTGGGGGACCCCAAGGTTCCCTTTTAGGCCCAGTACTCTTCAACATCTTCATCAAGGGTTTGGATGAGGGATAGATGGGGAACTCATCAAATTTACAGATGACACTAAAATGGCAGGAATAGCCAACAGCCCAGAAGATAGGCTCAAGATCCAGGTGGATCTAGATAGGCTTGAACCCTGGGCCTACCTAACAAAAGGAAATTCAATGTGAAGAAAAGTAAAGTCTTACACTGAGGCTAGAAAAACCAAATGTACAGGTACAGATTAGGTGAAACCTGGCTCAATAGCAGGAACTGTGAGAGGGATCTTGGAATCTTAGTGGACAATCTCTCAAATGTGAGCCAACAATGTGTGGCAGCAGCCAAAAAAAGCCATTTCAATCCTAGGCTGCATCAACAGAAGGAGAGAATCCAAATCACGCGAAGTATTGGTACCGCTTTATAATGCCTTGGTAAAACCACCCTTGGAATAGGGCATTGATGGGGAACCTTTTCAGACACCAAGTGCTTTTCTCAGGGACGCAATCTGGAAGAGGAGTTGCCCAGTGTTTATGCCACTGTGCATATGTGCACCAGGCAGCTCCTCTTCCGGTTTGTGATACACGCGCAGGTGATGATCTGCTGGCTGGTATGCAAGCAGAAGACCAGCTCTTCCAGTTTCTGGCACTGCCGTGCGTGCAAAAGCCAGCTGATCGTCACGTGCACATGTGCACCAGAAACGCAGAAGAGCAACGGGCAAGGCCGCACGTGCCAGGTGACATGGCTCTGCGTTCCACTTAGCCCGAGATAAGAAGCTGAGGCAGAGGGCAGCATTTTCCCCTCCTGGGGCCTCTGTGCATCCTCTTTTTGGCCTCCCCGGCCCCCAGAAGCACTCTGCCAGCCAAAAGCTTTGGTCTTACTTTGGAGTTTTAGTCCGTGGGGCTTGAAAAGGAAAGGCCTGCACTCAGCTGGTGGGTGGGGGCCAGCAGATGGGCAGAGTGATTTGGGTGGGGCAGCCTCGTGGTCCCACGTGGGCTGGATTAATGGCTTTGGTGGGCTATATCTGGCCCCGTGGGCCGGGTTTGAGGACCACTAGTATAAGGTCTCCTGCTAGAGCAGGGGGTTGGACTATTTATTTATTTATTTATTTATTTAAACTTATTAGTCGCCCCCTCTCCCCACAGGGACTCGGGGCGACGTACACAAGCAACAGTCAGCACAGTGTCATACAGAGGAGGTAAAAAATAAATAAATAATTACAATACTGAAAAAGGTTAAAACCCCAATAACATTAATAGTTTAAAAACTAAAATTGACAATTAAAAATGACCTAGGGGTAGAAAAGTTGTCGAATTATGCCAGGCCGGCTAGCCGAAACAGGTGGGTCTTCAGTTTACTGCGGAAGGAGCGGAGATCGGTTGTTGTTCTAATGTCTGGGGGGAGGTCGTTCCAAAGGGTAGGGCCCGCCACAGAGAAGGACCTACTCCTGGGCACCGCCCTCTGACAATCTCTAGAGGACGGCACCCGGAGGAGACCCTCTCTGTGTGAGCGAATGGGTCGCAGGGATGTATGGGGCAGGACACGATCCCGCAGGTAACTAGGCCCTATGCCATGGAGCTCTTTGAAGATGGTAACTAACACCTTGAAGCGCACCCGGTAGGCCACAGGAAGCCAGTGCAGCTCGCGCAGGAGCGGTGTTATATGGGAGAACCTCGATCTCCCCATAATTACCCGCGCGGCTGCATTCTGGACCAACTGCAGTCTCCGGGTGCACCTCAAGGGGAGCCCCATGTAGAGAGCATTACAGTAGTCCAGGCGAGACGTCACCAGCACGTGAGTGACTGTGTGCAGGGCCTCCCGGTCCAAAAGGGGTCGCAATTGGCGCACCAGGCGAACCTGGTGGAACGTCCCCCTCGCCACGGCTGCCACATGATCTTCCATAGCCAGCCGGGCATCAAGGAGGATGCCCAAATTGCGTGCCCGTTCCACCGGGGCTAATTGTTCATCCCCGATGGCCAGCGATGGAATGTGCTGGTTGTACCGGGGTGCTGGAAGCCACAGCCACTCTGTCTTGGAGGGGTTGAGCTTGAGCCTGTTGTCACCCATCCAGACCCGCAAGGCTTCCAGACAACGGGACATCACTTCAACAGCCTCGTTGGGGTGGTTTGGGGTGGAAATATACAGCTGAGTGTCATCAGCGTACAGATGATATCTCACCCCAAAACCACGGATGATCTCACCCAGCGGTTTCATATATGTGTTGAACAGGAGAGGCGAGAGGATCGACCCCTGTGGGACCCCACAAGTGAGGGGCCTCGTGGTCCACCTCTGCTCCCCTGTCAACACACATTGTGTCCGGCCAGAGAGGTAGGAGCGGAACCACCGCAATACGGTGCCCCCGATCCCCAACCCCTCCAGACGGCGCAATAGGATACCATGGTCAATGGTATCGAAAGCCGCCGAGAGGTCTAATAGGACAAGGATGGAGGAACAACCCCCATCCTTTGCCCTCCAGAGATCATCCACCAACGCGACCAAGGCCGTCTCCGTGCTGTGACCGGGTCGGAAGCCGGACTGGCGCGGGTCTAGATAATCATCTTCCTCCAGGTGACGCGGGAACTGCTGAGCCACCACACTCTCAACAACCTTCGCTAAAAAAGGAAGGTTGGAGACAGGACGATAATTTGCTAGCTCCATTGGGTCCAGAGGAGCCGCCAACAGTGAGTCTTGTGAGACCATTCTGGGAGGAGTTTGATTCTGTTGCCCCCGAGGATTTGGATAGGTTGCGTGGACGGCTGCGACCGACCACATGTTTAATGGACCCGTGTCCCTCCTGGTTGGTACTGGCATCCTGGGAAGTGACACGAGGCTGGCTACTGGGCTTGGTGAACACCTCTTTGAGCGAGGGGTCCTTGCCTGCCACCTTGAAAGAGGCGGTGGTGAGGCCCTTACTCAAGAGGCCTTCCCTTGACCCGATGGAGCTAGCTAATTATCGTCCAGTCTCCAACCTTCCCTTTTTGGCGAAGGTTGTAGAGAATGCGGTGGCACAGCAGTTTCCACAACACCTTGAGGAATCCGAATATCTAGACCCACGCCAGTCCGGCTTCCGGCCCGGACACAGCACGGAGACGGCCTTGGTCGCGTTGGTCGATGATCTCTGGAGGGCCAGAGATAGGGGTTGTTCCTCTATCCTGGTCCTATTAGATCTCTCGGCGGCTTTTGATACCATCGACCATGGTATCCTATTGCGCCGGCTAGGGGGGATGGGAGTCGGAGGCACCGTTCTGCGGTGGTTCGGCTCCTACCTCTCTGACCAGATGCAATGTGTGTTGGCAGGGGGGCAGAGGTCGACCCTGAGGTCACTCACTTGTGGGGTGCCTCAGGGGTCGGTCCTCTCGCCCCTTCTGTTCAATGCATATGTGAAGCCGCTGGGGGAGATCATCCGTGGTTTTGGGGTGGAGTATCATCTGTACGCTGATGACACGCAGCTGTACATTTCCACCCCAGACCACCCCAACGAGGCTGTCGAGGTGATGACCCGGTGTTTGGAAGCCGTCGGGGTCTGGATGGGGGACAACAGACTCAAGCTCAACCCCTCCAAGACGGAGTGGCTGTGGCTACCGGCACCCCGGTTCAGTCAGTTGATTCCATCACTGACCATAGGGGGCGAGCAATTGCCCCATGTGGAACGGGTGCGCAATTTGGGCATCCTCCTAGATGCCCGGCTGTCAATGGATGACCATGTGGCAGCCGTGGCAAGGGGGGCGTTCCACCAGGTTCGCCTGGTGCGCCAATTGCGCCCCCTACTGGACCGGGATGCCCTACGCACGGTCACTCATGCGCTGGTGACGTCTCGGCTGGACTACTGCAATGCCCTCTACATGGGGCTTCCCTTGGGACGCGCTCGAAGACTGCAGCTAGTCCAGAACGCAGCCGCGCGGGCTATTATGGGGAGTACTAGGTACTCCCACGTAACACCGCTCCTGCGTGAGCTGCACTGGCTGCCTGTGGTCTTTCGAGTACGTTTCAAGGTGTTAATTACTATCTTTAAAGCGCTCCATGGCTCAGGACCTAGGTACTTGCGGGATCGCATCCTACCACACACTTCCCTGCGACCGATTCGCTCACACAGGGAAGGACTCCTCCGGGTGCCGTCCACTAAGCAATGCCAACGGGCGGTGCCTAGGAGTAGAGCCTTCTCTGTGATGGGCCCAACCCTCTGGAATGACCTCCCCCCCCCCCCGATATCAGAACCACCACCGACTTCCGCTCCTTTCGACAAAAACTGAAGACTCACCTGTTCCGTTTAGCCGGCCTGGCCCATTTATAGTTTTATTCTACCTCCTGGCAGATATTTTAATTGGGTATTTTTAGGGTATTTAAATATTGCTTTTAATTACTTTACTTCAGATATGTACAGTTTCTTATTGCCTCCTCTTTGTGTTTGTATTTTCTATTTATTGATGTGTTTTTATTTGATTGTACACCGCCCCGAGTCCCTTTGGGGAGAGGGGGTGGTATAAAAATCTAAATAAAAGTAAAGTAAAAGTAAAGAAGGCTTCTTGAGCAGGGGTCTCACCACCGCCTCTTTCAAGGCGGTTGGTAAAAGGCCCTCACCCAACAAAGCATTCACCAGTCCCAGTAGCCAGCCTCGTGAACCCTCCCAGGAAGCCAGTACCAACCAGGAGGGGCACGGGTCCAATAAACATGTGGTGGCTCGCAGTCGCCCGCGCAACCTGTCCAAATCTTCGGTGACAACAGGGTCAAACTCCTCCCAGCGTGGAATCTCAAGACTAGCCTCGGACGCCCCCCCTGGAGCACTGGAGTGGGTCCACCCCCTCCGGATCTGATCAATTTTATCCTGCAGGTATTCCCCAAACTCCTCTGCCCTGCCCTGCAATGGGGGGTCCCGTTGTCCCTGCGACAGCAGGGAGCGGGTCACCCGAAACAGGGCGGCAGGGTGGTTCTCTGCAGACGCTATAAGGGTGGCACAATATTGACATTTGGCCACCCTTATTGCCACAAGGTAGGTCCTTAAGTAGGCTCTTACCTGTGTTTGATCGGATTCGGAGCGGGAGGATCTCCACTTGTTCTCTAGGCGTCTCCTGTGGCGTTTCATCGCCCTTAGCTCCCCATTAAACCAGGGAGCCCGAGTCGATCGTTGCCATCCGAGAGGCCGCAAAGGCGCAACCCGGTCCAAGGCCCCGGCGGCCGCACTGTTCCACGCGGCTACCAGGTCCTCTGCCCGGGAGCGGGACAGGTCTGCAGGAGGTGGCCCAAGCTCCGCCTGGAACCTATCTGGTTCCATCAGATGCCTGGGGCGGAACTATCTGGGACCAGCTGGTTCCGCCTCCCCGCGGCGGGGGGTAGCGCCAGGGAAGTCCAGTTGGAGAAGTGAGTGATCTGACCATGACAGGGGCATGATGACTAAATTCCCTCTTCCCAGATCACTCGTTCACTGGTCGGAGACAAACACAAGATCCAGTATGTGGCCTCTTTCGTGTGTGGGGTCCCGAACTACTTGAGTCAGATCAATGGCTGTCATGGAAGCCATGAATTCCCGGGCTGCCTCGGATGCCTCTCCCGTCGACGGCAGATTGAAATCCCCCATCACTAATAACTTGGGGGTCTCAACCGCCATCTCCGCGATCAGCTCGAGGAGTCCGGGCAGGGCCGTTGATGTATGGCGGGGAGCCAGGTATACTATCAACAGACCCAACTGACTCCCTGGGCCCCATTTCACGCCCAGAGACTCACAACCAGATGTCTGCGACACAGTGAATTCTCTTGGAGCCAAATCTTCCCGGATGATTATCGCTAGAAGACCTCAAAGGTCATTTCCAACCCTGTTATTTTGTTATAAGTTCTGTTATGGGTATATATGCTTAGCATGCTAAATACCTATTGGGACATGTTGATTTACACTGTAAAATCAGAAAATGTGGATATTGGCATTTAATATATGGAAACTGACAGATTTTGTGGTGGTTGTTAGAACAGACAAAATTTCAGTTAAAGACCAATCTTGGATTGTACTACTGACAAATTGTATTAGGAACTGAGGTCTCCCTGTTTCTTGTACAACAAGAGAAGAAGTTAAAAAGATTCCTCCACAAAGAATCTGGGCTATCAAAGCATTAAAATATGCAGCAAGGCTGGGTTTCAGCCGGTACTGACCAGTACAATCATACCGGTTGGTGATATTTAGCATTCCTTCTCGTACCCGTTCTTCCGGAGGCCCCATACCAGAATCCTTGCCTCTTGTTCCGTCTTCAGCTGTTGGACAAGCCCACGTGGCATGCACTGTCCTCTGCTCTTTGATACCCGCCTCTTTTCCAATGAAGGTAGAGGGGAATCCATGCAGAGGGAGGAAATTGCATGGATTCCCTACTCCCTTCATTGGAAACGAGGCGGCTGTCAGAGGAGAGAGCAGAGAAGGTCGTGGGCTTGTCCAATGAATCCTCGCCTCCTGTTCCTTCTTCGGCTGTTGGATAAGCCCACGTGGCATGCGCTGTCCTCTTCTCTTTGACAGATGCCTGTTTAAAAAGCCATTCCCACTTAAAAGTACCTGGCAGTGGCATTTTTCCTTGGGGGGGCTCCGCAGAACATCCCAAGATGGATGCCACCAGATCTGTCCTCTTCGGGAACAGGCCCTCTTTGGCAGGTCCTCTTCAGAAGGATGAGGCCCCCCCTAGTCCCCCTCCCATTCCTCATCTTCCTGCCCCCGCAGATGGGCTACGGGGTCACCGCCGGCAGCGCAGAGCCTCAACAGCTCCCTGCCATTGGTCCTGCAGTTCAGGCCAGGGGCTTTGTTCACACTCTCTCCCCTCCTGGTTCCTCTTTTTATGCGCTTCCTGAAAGGTAGCTGCTAGTGGCGCAAAAGATAGCCGCGGCTCCATGCCATGGAAAACATAGGCGCGTGCACACACCCACACAATTACAGCCCCAGAGAGTCTTGGAGGGAAGCCTCTGCACAAGCCCAGGAAAGTGAGAACAGGTTTTCGCTATTACGAAGGCTCCGGGATGAGGCTCCAGGGGCAGCGGGGCAGCCAGGTCCCTCACCCTCAGGGGGAGGAAGGGCCAGTTGGGGGAGGGGCTTTGGTCCTGCTGCCTCTGGCGGATGGGGCTTTACTGTCCCACAGCGAAGATTCCATCCCTCATCCCGGAGCCTTCGTAACAGTGGGAACTTGTTCTCACTCATCCAGGCTTGTGCAGAGGCTTCCCTCCGAGAGACTCTGGGGGTATCATTCTGCGGGGTGTGCAGTCGCCTATGTTTTCCACAGCGTCTTTTGGGCCACTAGCAGCTACCTTTCAGGAAGCGCATAAAAAGAGGAACCAGGCGGGAAGAGAGTGGGAACAATGGCAGGGAACTGGCAAGAGACTGTGCTGCCTGCGATGACTCCGGAGCCAATACATGGGGGCAGGAAGATGAAGAACAGGAGGGAGATCAGGGGGGCCTCGTCCTTCTGAAGAGGACCTGCCGAAGAGAGCTTCTCCCCGAAGAGGGCAGATGTGGTGGCATCGGTCTTGGGATGTTCTGTGGAGCCTCCCAGGGAAAAATGGCGCTGCCAGGTACTTTTAACCATATATTTTGATGCCATGACTGCAGAATGCTGCAAAAAACCATAAATGCAGGCCAGTTGTTGTGTGTTTCAAATGTGATAGGAACACTCAAAAAGGTGACCACAGTATGTGTGTGTGTCTCTGTGTGTGAATGAATGAGAGAGAGAGAGAGACAGAGAGAGATACACAGAAAGAGATACACACACACAGAGAGAGTGATTAAGTGAGTGAATGAGTGAGAGACAGACAGACAGACAGACAGACAGACAGACAGACAGATACAAACACATACACACACACAGTGACAGAGAGAGAAGAAGGGAGGGGAGAGAGACAGAGAGAGAGAGAGAGAGAGACAGACAGACAGACAGACAGACACAGTGAGAGAATGACATAGAGAGACAGAGAGGGAGGGAGGGAGAGGGACAAAGAGCTACACAGAGAAAGAGACAGAGAGAGACAGAAAGAGAAAGAGAGAGAAAGAGAAAGAAGGAAACAGGAGGGAGGGAGGGAGGGAGGGAAGGAAGGAAGGAAGGAAGGAAGGAAGGAAGGAAGGAAGGAAGGAAGGAAGGAAGGAGAACTTATGACCACAATTGAGCAGAAAATTTTGGTTGCTAAGGAAGAGCGTTGTTAAGTGAGTTTCACCACATTTTCCGAGTTGGCCACAGCCACCCAGTCGCATGACCACTGAGCCACTCCCACAAAACATGCCACACCTACAGAATAGGTTCTAAAAATTTTTGAAACTTACCACTGATATGCAGCAATCCTCAAAAATTATAGTGGGCCCTTTATTGGAATAGAATACTTCAGTTGGCATTTGCACATGTTAACCTAATTGCAATAAATTGTAGGGGTGAGATACAGTAATATGATTTACATTGTTTATAGTTTTTTAATTTATTTATTATTTTCCATATTTATAATACAATCTTGCTAATATTCTGTCTTTAATATTTTAAACAATGTCTAATTAACAAATTATTCTAATGCTTTCATGAAAACAAGATTCGATTTATTAAAATCTAATATTGCGGACTTGATCTGGCCCCAAATATAACACAGCATTCTTCATTGTGCAAGGCTTTTGAATGCAGCTCAGAATCTGATAAGTCCAGTGAAACTCTGAAGACGAAGCTATGGATTATCAGCTTTTATTTCTGCAGAAAGCAAAAGACTGGATGACCTTTTTGTCTCCCACCTTAACAGAACAGGCAGAGAGAGAAAAACAGGCATGTGCCAAAAACTTTTCCAAACATCTTACAGCTCACACAGCTTGCACAGAACGTCATTGCTATGGAAACATAAATTGATATCACACGGATTTCATGATTTTTCTCAGTGCTCTTAAAACAATAGACTTTAGAAGGGAAAAGAAATCCATTTTCTGGCATATAACTCAGATCTTTGTTAGGGAATGCTGAACACACATTTTAGGTTACAAGCAAGGCTACTTGGCAGAATCCACATTTTACTTTTCACAAGAAGTTACTTTGCTAGGCTAAGCTTGGCAATTCGCCTAGAAGTTTTATCTATGTAGTTGGCACCTTAGGTTACAATGGAGCTTCTCTCAACAGCAATTTAACAAAAGCTGAATTAGGTTACACTCTGTGTATGCTCTAATCCAGTGATGGCAAAACTTTTAGCGACCGAGTGTCCAAACCGCAACCCAAAACCCACTTAAATTGCACGGCAATTTAACCTGAATAATGAGGTTTTAGTTTAGAAAAGCAACTCATACATGATTAACGTCTTTTCTCTGAAAAAAAAACCCCATAATAACAGCACATTCAATGATACATACATCTTTTTATTGAAAGGTAAACGTTTGCATTTGGCATGCTTTTCATTAATGTGACTTTTGCTGTTGTATGCATGCTGATAATTTTTCTAACGTTGACTCATACGTTGTAAGTTTGAGAGCAACACATGCAGCACTCAGATCATCTGTTAGTCCAGGGGTGTCAAACACAATTTCAATGAGGGCCCCATTGTGGTTGACTTTGGAAGCCATGGTGGGTATGGCCAGCTCCCACTGATGCTGTGCTCACTCTCCTTGGTTGCCCATGGTGTGTGCAGGAGGTCAAAGTAGGTGGATCAGAGGGAGGCCCACTCCCTCTCCTTATGAGACCTAGCTTTGTAACCAAAGCATCCTCAATGATAGGATGGGAGACCACCAGGAGAGGTCAGGAGGATGGGACAAGGAGATGGTAAAAGGCAACAGGGCTGTTGGTGATCAAGTGCTAAGGCAGGATTTACTTCACACCCTCACTTTCTCTCATCATAATCTCCTTCCTTCCCTTTTTTCCCCTTTCCTCTTCATTCTTCCTTCCCCTCTTTCATTCTTTTTGCTGCCTTGTTCTCTTCCCCTCTTTCCTTCTTTTTCGTGGTCTTTCCTGTCCCTTCTTGGATGCCCCAATGCAAAAAGGGAAACATTCCTTGGCACTTTTGCTAGTAGTTTGTGGCCACTGAAAAGTCTGAGAAAAAACCAGGCTCAGTTTATTCCATGCTTGCATTTCATGGAGACAGACTACAGTACAGCAAAACTGTCAAAATGATGGCTCTGGTAGATAATAATAATAATAATAATAATAATAATAATAATAATAATAATAATAATAATAATAATAACAATATAACAATAATACAATAATAATAATATAATAATAATAATAATAATAATAATAATAATAATAATAATAATAAAATAATAATAATAATAAATATTTATTTCTTAGCCGCACCCTCTCCCGAAGGACTCGGGGCGGCGTACAACAAAACATAGGAAATAAATCAGAGCTCCTCTGTTTTTTATGTGCAACAGCTTTAGCATTTAAGAGCAGAGCTAAGTTAGTTGCTTTACTATGCATACATAATGATCCTTAAAAGAGCTCTTCCGTAGGGACCCTGCCATGGTCTAATTCAGACTGGAAATATAGCAAAGGAAACTATTTTCCCTACTTGCTTTGTCCTTTTTACTCTACTGGAAATAGCTGTTTGCAACCAGGGGTGGGTTGTTCCAAGTTCTAATCGGTATGGTAGAATAGGTTCCTGAAATCTACCGTGCGTTTTAGAACCCCTTCGTCCTGTGGGACAGTACCAGAATGTCTGCCCCGGCCCCCTTGCTCACTCCCCCTGCCCGTTTCGTCACCGCTCACGGAGGGTAGCTTGCACAGCGTGGCCGGTCTCCTAGGACCTTCCCGAGCTTGCTTAGGAATAGGAGGCCTTGCCGCCAGCAAAGCACGGGGCAGCAGGAGATAGGTTGCGCAGAGCAGTGAGCCTCCTAGGCAAGTTCCAGGATGTCCTCCCCTGACTAGTTCCCTGCCTCCCTTCCCAGTGAAGTTTTCCAAGGTGTGGTTTCAAAAGAAGGCCTCCCAACCCTTGTGCCCGGCTCCCACTGAGCTGGGAAGGAGGAGAAGAGTCTTTGGGGAGTGAGGAGGAGGAGGGAGGAGGAGGAGGGAACCGCATGGGGCCGTGCCAGCTTGGCAACCGGTGCTAAGAAAGCACCTCACAGCTTTTGAAGGGAGGAGGGGAGAAGGAAAGGGAGAATGTGGAGTCGCCTTTCAGGGATGCTGAAGACGTGGGAAACCAGCACCGCCACCAGAGTCTAAAGTTTTTGGCGGCTCCAGACAGGTGAATCGGGATCAGAGACCGAGGTGGTTTCCTTCGCTCCCCTTGCAAGGGAGTAGTAGGAGTCGTTTTTGCATTCCTGCCTCTGCCGGACTTCGACCTGGAGTTTACCAGCCATCTTAAAGAGAAATGGACGGTCAGACCTGCACGGCCCCAAGCGATGTGGCTCTCTCCAGGTAAGCACCCGCTCTCCTTCCTGCTTTTTTTTTGTCGCCGAGGGGCAAAAGGCGGAGTGAGGCACACCGTTTAGCAAAGTTCAACAGGGGGGGAGGTAAGTGGCTCTGCTGTTCCTCCCCCTCATAGTGCCCCCTTCCTTTAAAACAAACAAACTTACCTGGCTAAGAGGTCAGTGCTTCACTTAGGGGAGCTCTGGGGATGATGGGTCTAATGGAGGCTGTGACCTTCTGCCCTCATGAGTGCGAGGAGAACAGTCTCTTTGCCTTTGCGGTGCTTTGACTGGGAGTGGCAAGCCTGGCTGAACTTTTAGGGGAGAAGAGTCTCTGAATAGTTACGCTGGATAAACATGCATAGAGTTGTGTGGTTGCACCTTACTTGAAAAGTACAAGACCCGAAACCATCTGGGTTTATTCCTAAGTAAGGTTCAGTTTTCTGTGAGTTGTGGAAACTGGGAAGATTTATCCTGAATGCCTCCAAATCTTGAGGCTTAAGTGAGGAAGTAATTATTATTTCTTTAAAGGTTGGGGGGGGGAGAGGAAAATCTGCACTTGATTGAAAGCAAAGATAAGTTAGCAACCATTGGCGGAGAGGAATGTAGTATGGTATGCTGTGTTGATGGAATAATAATTCACCTTTTAAAGCATTCCTGTTTGCTTAGGTAAAACAATACACCTTAGCTCTGGAAAGGGCAAGTCAGCTCAACTTGATGTAAGAATAAAAGCTTATTGTTGAACTTCTAAGTGTTGAAAGATAGTGCCTGCTCCTTCCTTGCACATACTGAAAACAAACTTGAGTAGTTATGTGGATTTAATGTGATATTTTGCAAGGACTGGGAAATCTCTCATGCAGTCTCTGAACAAGAAAAATGTATTTGCATGTTAATAGGGGAAACAGGTGGGCTAATTATAATCTTAAACTATTTTTGGCTTACTATACAGATAATTTAGTGCAAAGCCGTGCACAACAGTATTAGATTTCTGTGGTTTTATCTTCCTTGGTTGGTTTTGGGGAGAGCTATGGAAAGCTAAAACAAATGCTGTGTAACAAGGAAGCGTGAAACATTCCTTTTGATTCATTGGAGAATTAAAACCAAACATTTCAAAGGAGAGAAGTTTCATATCATGCAACTTTCATCAAAACTATTTCACATGCCCTTAAATCTGGGGGGGGGGGGGGAGACAATAGTGAACATCTAGGAAGTAGGGTAGTAGTGGCAAATATCTTAGAATAATATTGTGATGCAACTATTATAAATTGTTCAGCAATAATTTAACTAAAGGAATTGTGCATACTATATATAAATTGTTACTTCTTAGCAGGAAGTCCAATATTTTTTCTTTGCATTTTCCCATTTGGCTGAGTTTTTCAGTACTCCAACATACTATTCTTTTTTATTGGTGATATATTTATTGGTTTCAGTCTCCCATCAGTTAAGAAGACAAGAACTGCAAAGCAGGTGGTTGTGCAATTATCGTAACTATTTTTGGAATGTATGTGTGATGCTACCATTGTGAATTTCTTGTTAAGAACACTTATCAAGCTTTAATATTATGACTGTCTACCTTATTTAGAGGGCGAATGCTTGCTTGTTGCAGTAAAGTACAAATGCCATAAGCAAAATACTTGTTTACTCAGAGGTATATTCCTGCTTAAATTGCTTGATAGCAGTGTGCAGAAACTTTAAATTGTGTAGCTCACAGCACTAAAGAAACTTTATATAGCAGTGACTACTCTTGAAGGTCCACATTGGCTGTTTCTGCTTCCAAGTGATGCTTTTAAAATCTACTGGAACATATTGGGGATTTCTGCACTGAGAAGCAGAAGGATGGACTCTCGCCTTTATGATGGGCTTTTGAGACACTGGAAAGCAGTAGGAACTTTTGCTACTTCTGAGGACTTCCAAGTCCAATAAGAAATTGATTATCTTTCCTTGAGCCTCTTTATGCAGAGACCAACGTTCCCTCTAATTTTTTTTCAGCGTGAGCGGAAAAGTATAGTGTTTGAGTGGCACATTTTCATGCCTGAGCACCTGAATTTTTTTCACAGGTGTCACCTAAGACAACAACAAAATCAGTGTTATTTGAAACTCAAAGTTATGTTTCTTCAAGGTACCCGCTTAATTAAAAGGGTTATATAATATCAGTATCACTTATAATACTGCACGTCTGCAATATTAAAATACTTGTGTAGGGGATCCCCTGGATCCCCCGAAGAGATCAAATCACAACCAGTATGCCACCTTCTTGGTATATTGCTTTTATTTTCATTGAGTTTTAAAAATGAGCATTATTTCATCCTTTTTTCTTTATTTTTGATTGATATCTGCAATTTGTGTTAATTCTGTTCATACATATAATATAAATGAAAAACCCAGCTCTCTTAAACATCTGTTAAATTCTTTGTGGTGCTCTTTTAGAATTGGCCAACTAATATTTCTGTTCCCCCAACTAATGCCAGGTAGAGTTGACTGAAAAAGTAATTTTTCATGAAGGGACATTTTCCTAGTATTTATGAATAATAGTTCATATTTATATCTGCTAGCTTCAGCAGAGGATGACAAATTATTCTAAAGCTATTATTGTTGCTTGTATCTCCTAATTTCAATATTTGTCTTGACACTCAGTACATATTGCAACTATTTGCAGTTGGCAAATAAATATGGTAAATGATTATGCTTTTTCAAGACATTTCAGTAATTGATAATAATTAGTATTTTGCATGTTGTGCACAAAAACTGAGTATTTCCTACTGGGGGAGACACTCCCAAAACACAGCAGGAACAAAAAAGATAACATTCCCTCCCCCTCTCCTAAAAATCTTTCAACTGGAAAGTTCACAATAATTACATGCACTAACCTCTTAAAGGAGCCGTTGCAAATACCCGTGTTTTTTTTACCATTTTACTGAAATGTGAAAACTCAAGATAAATGTTTTTAATTCATTGCTAAGGAGGGAGGGGGCAGGGGGTGTTTATTGTTTATTACTTTATTGAGGGCTCCAGACCGTCACCCTCTGTCTTGCAAAAAGCATGATCTCACACCCACTAAAATCTCCCCCTCCCGCCTCAGTGCATACCGGCATTATCCCTTTCCGTAGCCACTTCTCCTCCCTCCCCAAGATTCACCCGCCAACACTAAGAGGAACAAGGAAAGAAGTACCTTCTCTGCCCGGTGCCCCATACCACTGTGCACTGAAAGCCAGCCGCAACCCTCCAAAGCAGCTGGTTAATGAGCTTCCCCGCTTCAGTAAAGTGAAGCCTCTGCCAGGAGGGGGTGGGTGCAATCCAATCCGAACGGCAGCCAAGAGCCATCGCTCATTCCCCACTGGCTCTAGATTGTCCTGGGAACCGGCAAGCGCGAGCAAGAAAGGGCGGGAGACGCCCGCTTTCTCTCCCCCACCACCTAAGTCTGGCTGCGCAACCAACCACAGATCAAAACTTTCCCTGCCTCCATCCCGAGAGTGGAGAGGTATAACTTCTGTGACAGAAATCAGCCTGGGTGCTCCGTGACTTGGAGCAGAATCGGCAGGGACTCCAGCTGTTATGCAAAGAAAGCCCAGGAGTGCGAAAGCTAGCGCTGGGAGCGGAGAGTGGCCTCTCATCTAACGGGAAACGTGACATTGAAAATCACTGCGCGGCAGTTAGAAACTGCTGCGCGGTGTTGTCATGCTATGTGCGCGGGTGCGCAGGTGCGCAGCTTAGAGGGAACATTGGCAGAGACAGGTGCTGATAAATCCTTCAGAAATGGAAACAGTGAGTTTGTGTGTGTGTGAGAGTGTGTGTGTGTGGGGGGGTTGTTTCTGTTGTGTAACATTGGAATATAACTTATTGGCCCTGGATTTTGAGGGTGGAGGGAAGTTGCAGTAGCTGAAATGCGGTTGGGACAGACTGGGGAGTCCTATGCTTTCTCTCTTTTACATTTTCAGAGATTATATACAGTATAAAGAGTTTACAGTTGCACCGATTGTACTTTATGGTTGTGTACACAAAACAAAGAACAGGTAGTTCAGCACATGACAGCCTGTCAATCTGAAAATACTCTGAAACAAATAGGTATTGTTTCTGGTGCACATAATTCCAAGCCCAAGATCTTAAGAGGGTGGCCAATCCAAGTAGTTTCCCCTCTACATACACAGTATATTGTATATTATACTCTACAAAGTGGTTTAAACAACAAAGGCAAGTGTCAGAGAGCACACTGTTCTGCAAATAATCTAACTAGCCTTTTGTATGGTGCTTATGTGTAGTGGTGTTAGTAGTAGCACAAAAGAAATTATACTTACAGACTGCATTTTCCTGTAGATTGTGGTATGAGTTTATTTTTTTAAGCAACAGGCCAGAACCTGTTCATATTAATAAGTAGGAAATCTGTTGGACATCAAACTAAATTTTAAAAGGCTGATTATGTAGAACTCTTTTTAGTAGTCTGGATTATGGAAGAATTTCAGGAAAATATTAGATAAGACAGAAACAAGCTAAAATAGGGGTGGGGGTGGTGAATCAACTTCGTGTTTATTGCCCATGTTTTGTTACAAACTACTCTAAATGATGCCTGATATTATAATAATAATGTTTGTTAGGGCTATGCACTGTTTTTGAATATATAGGAATGTAAAGCCCACAGCATTTACTTGGTACTTTTTAAAGCAGATATTTCATGAATCCAGGAAAAAGGTGGCGCTGCTTTAAAAAGTACCAAGTAGATGCTGTGGGCTTTACATTCCTATATATTCAAAAACAGTGCATAGCCCTAACAAACATTATTATTTAATGAATTTAAGTTGTTTCCACTGCTTTGAAGTTAAATTCAGATGTATGGATGCCTCTTTCTTTTCTGTGTAATTTATACCTCTATCTTGACTGGGAATGCTGACATCGTCTTGGCCACTCCGTCCCGGTCACATGACTGCCAAGCCACTCCCACCCACACATGAACTGCCAAGCCACTTCCACCCGGTCACATGGCTGGCAAGCCACGCCCACAAAGCAGGCCACACCTACAAAAGAGGTTCACCGGTGGCCCCCCCCATTACCGAGCCATGCATCTCGTGCCCTTCTTTTTCAGAGCATGCACGCGAGATCTTTTCTCTTCTTCTCTGGAAAGGGGTCTGATGACCCCCTCTTGGGCATTCTCCGGATGACACCACCAATCCAAGAATCTGACCAGATCAGGACAAGTTAACAAAAAATTTACGCCGGCTGAGAAAGAAGACGCCTGCAGCCAATTAATTAAAAGAATTGTGGACCCACTCGTCTAGGATTGGAAGAGGGGGCCTGATCAACCTCCCTGAGCCCTGGATAGCGTTCCGTTCAAATGACGGCGTATCCTAATGAGGTCTACGTAGGTTTGTGTGGGTGTTAAGTCATTCGCATTCCTGAAGGCGACCGTGGTATACCTTCACACTCTTTTCAAGTCACGGCACATCGGTGACTAGATGGTAATCGCACTCTTAATGAATAATAGATGAACATCAGTTTATGTATGAATATGAATGGTGGTAGATGGAGCGTTCCTTACGAACGCCTCTTCCAATGCATGTTGAGGAGAAAAATAACACTGAGAGAGTTTTAGTAAAAAAGTCTCTGGCAGCGAAATTACCAACCCACAACAAGAACCCCTATTATAAAAGCCTCAAGGAGGAAGAAAAAGCTTTCAGAGAGTCCTCTAAACGAAACATTTAGTTTTCCTGCCTTGATGATGTGATTAAGTGTTTTTTTTTTATTTTTTTTTTTGCAATTAAAAAAGAAAGAACAAACGGTCCCATTAGGTTGGCGCAGGGAGAAAGAAAACCTAAAAAGAAGGTTACGTAACGTGCTATACTCACGTGGACAACCCTCACACCCTGGTCCTCAAGGTGAGCAGTTGAGATAAAAAACCTTAAACAAATAGGCCCTATCAAGGGACAATTTTATTAATTGCCGAGAAGCTGAGGGGGAGCTAGCTAAGGTCTGGATATATGCTCCATTTCTCAATGGCTGATTTATGTAATTGGAAAAATAACAATTCCTGCTTATAGAGAAAATCCAGATGAGATGCATGTCCTTTTTCTGCATCCCATTTTTTCTGAACTCACCAGTCTGCTTGGGCTGACATAAAAAGTCTGATGGAAATTTTATTAACCACAGAGAAAAGAATAAGTCTATTTGAATAAGGCCTTTGCAGAAGGATCATGAAAAAAAAAAAAAACCAGACTGAACATGGTTACTGAAGGAACCAGATTAGGAACCTAGTACATTCAGCTGCAAAACTATTGGACCTTAGTTTTGTTAGGATTCAAACAAAAAGTTAAGAATTTAGGGAAGGGTCTATTAAATTCAACAGAAACAGGATGAAAATCCAGGGGAATTCCTAGAATGCATTTATCACAAACCTTCAGGCAATATACCACATTAGATCCTGAGTGTTGAAGAAAATAAGAGAATGGTCAATATGATCTCCAGAAGATAGGCTAAAGAATACAGAAGGATCTTGACAAACTATGAAACATTGGCCACTATCTATAATAAAATGAAATTCAATGGTGAAAAGAGAAAGATTCTACATTTAGGAAACAAAAATAGAAATGCACAAGTACCTATGCTCAACATTAGTAACTAAGAAAGGAATACTTGGCAGTCCTAGTGGACAACCATTTAAATATGAGACCAGCAGTGTGCAGCAGCTGCCAAACAAAGCCAACACAATTCTAGTGCTGCATAAACAGAGGGATAGAATAAAGATCACTTAGGAATACTGCATTCCAGTTTTGGTCACCACCGATGAACGATGTGAGACTCTAGAAAGAGTGCAGAAAAGAGCAACAAAGAAGTAGGGAGTCAAAAACTATTCTCCAAGGCACCTGAGGGTGAGAAACAAGAACAATGGGTGGAAACTAATCAAAGAGAGAAGCAACTTAGAACTGAGGAGAAACTTCCTGACAGTTAGAACCAATCAATCAGTGGAACAGAAATTTGCCTCCAGAAGTTGTGAATGCCCCAACACTGGAAGTCTTTAAGAAAATGTTCGGATAGTCATTTTTCTGAAACGGTATAGGGTTTCTGCTGGGGTATGGACTAGAAAGCACCTCCAAGGTCCCTATCCAACTCTGCTATTGTATGCATTGTATCTTCATTGGTCACTCTGCAGATGACATTAGGGAAAAAAGGGGGGCCAGGAAAGGCAATCTCTGAAATTTGTGGAATGAGCATGAACAAGGGCTCAAAACCTCAGATAAGAAGGAACTTCGAAAGGCAAGAGGAAACACATTTTTCTCTCGGCCAAGGGCTCTTAGATAGAGTGGGAGGCAAGGGGACCTGCCGGAAGAATTGTCGAGGGAGTTGTTGCGGGGATCGGTAGTTAGGAGTGACACATGCTGTTAATCAAGATTGCTGCAGCCAGTCTCTGTCTGTGACCAGAAACCACCCAAAGACAGGATGGAAACTTCCTTTGGAAGGTCCTAGTACATGGGCTCCCAGGTGCAGTGTGGCAAATAGATGTCCCCACAAATTTACCCAGAAAGTGAGATTTAGAGATCTCATTGGTTTTGTGTGTACTAAAAGACATTGTGCCAAAGTTTGGAGTGCCTTTGAATAGGGCCTGCAGATACTGGCCACCATCAGATGAGAATCAAGAGCCCCACCCAGATGCAAACGATGTGTTAATGAAAAGTCTCCATATATCTGGATCTTTAAAAATATGCCAGCGCTGCATGGGAGATCCAAACCTAGAACCCTGGCTGAATGCAAACAATGTATGTGACAAACATCTCTATACATTGTCTCTATACATCTTGATCTTTAAAAATATGCCAGCGCGGCCTGGGAGGTCAAGATAGAAACGGAACACCCCAGGGCAGAGACATGGTATTAACCATCTAGTGCTTAAGGAGATAGAACAAACGGGCATAACTTCGAAGCAAAAGTAAGAAATTTAGCAGGTGTATAAAAAGGTAAAGCCTATTGAATAGGAAGATCTAGGTAATTGGACTTGATTAATTTGATGTAATTCTTAGGTGTTGTATCTATACTAATAACATGTAGAATTGAATGGTGTTCAATTGATTTTGATATGTTTGACCAGCGGGCAAAATAAGTAAGCTTCTCAGCTTGGACTTGGAAGTTGTGGGGAACAGTGGGGATTTAAAGTTTTAATCTCTAAGTTTTCCCATGCTTGGAGAATAACCCACATGTTTCCCAAGGAAAGAAAAAATTGTAGAGATTAAAAGGGACGAGACTCTTCCCCGGTCTGAAATTGTTGTTTCAGAGCTATTTGTGCATGTAGGTCTGTGTGGATTGAATAAAATGGGAAATTGCATGAAAAGGTCTTTGTGAAAAGTAAAAGAGAGAAAGAGAGATGACAGGAATGCAACGTAAAGCTGAATTGCTGACAGTTGCATTGTCAAATAATTTCCAAAGCCCAAAGCACGAGGTCGATGTAATTGGTGTAAGAAAAAAAAAAGGTGCCACTGGCTACAAGAATGTCCCAAGACATGCTTGAAATGCCAGTTCCTCTTTTGGGTCATGATATCCTATGCAAAATGGGAGCTACACTGTCCTTTGAGGAAGATAAAATGGCTCTAATTATGAGGCACTCCCCCAGATGAGATAAGGCAATGGTGGTTCAAGAATCCACCAGGCCATGCATATCATCATGCACCAATAATTATACAAAGTAAAGCCTCTAGCCATGCCTGTTTGCCTATGCCTTCTTCACCATCTCAAATACATAGAAACAACTAAAAACTGTTTTGCTTTTGGAGTAGGACAATAGAACAGGTCAAAAGAGGCTGTTTGCTCTTGAAGACTAGGTTTCTCCAAGGATTAAAAAAATTTTAACCTACCTTTTTGGTTAAGTCTTTGCCTCAGGCCTAGAAAATTTCCAGCCCTTGCGAGAAGAAGGCAACTATGTAGATAATAATCCCAGTAACCAAACAGACGAAGGAGAATTGTTGAAAAAAAAAATACCAATCAATCATATTGCTTCATCATCTCAGTAATGGACAAGGCAGAAGCTGAAAGGCAGAGGGACAAAAAAGGCCCAAGTAATACTTAAGAGTAATATAGTGAGTGAAAAAATAAATAGACTGCCAAATTGCGAACCCATGAACAGCAGATATATGCAGAAGAAGGATTTCAAATTTCCGTGCATCTACGACATCTATCTACAAAGGGGTGGTTGGAAAAAAAAAGGAAGAACACCTTGCTTGCAGGAAATGGGCATTTAAAAACCCTAAAGTCCAGAATTATCTCTAGGCTCTGATAAGAAAAAGGAAGTTGACAACAACTTGTATCTATCTAAACAACTGGACTAGTTTGCAAAGAGCTGGCTACATTGCTTAAAATTCTAGCTGCCACAGCTCTCCTATAATGGAGGACAGCTAATAAATTAACTTTTAGACATCCTACCAATATCTACTAAGCTAAGCCATGCAATGTCATGAGTGTTTATACATGTTACAAGATTAATCAGTCGACTCCAGAACTTCAAAATATCCCACAGTGAACACCTTGACGCAAGATACACGATATTCCACTAAAAACCCTGTGCCACCCTTTTTGCCAATACCCGACTAGGACCGCCCGAAAATTGAGTATAATTGTAATGGAGAAATCAATGTTGATGGAATAGTGCAGTTTTCTGTCTCATGCAGAGCACCAAGACTTATAACAGCGTACTGGCCGTTGAAATAAGCAGAGCTATCGCTATGGTATCAATGCTTTATCATATACTTATGGGAGAAGCTATTATGCATGTCTCCCTAGGCTCCAAGTCAGTGAGCAGTGGACACTCTCCCAAAAGCACATGCCCAAGTGGCAGAATTGTGGGCTTTAATTTGTGCATTAGAAAAGAACAAGAATGAAAGGGTGAACAACTGAACTGACTCTGTATGCTGCTTCCTTACTTTGCATATCAATACTGCTGATTATAGGGAAAGAGGTCTTTTAACTGCCTCAGGAAAGAAATTTAAGCAAATGTGTGAATTGCACTGTTAAGGAAAATGATAAGGATGTGTTTTGATGCCTTACCCTTAGCTCTCTTGCTCTGTGAGATGTTAACTTCCCAAGTAAAGAACCTACCTACAATTATCTCATTTGAAATGATCTGTGTGGTATGGCCTGCCACCATTTATACCATGCCATAATGTGATAATAATCATATAAGTCTGGACCTATGGACAATTGGGGGGTCCTCAGTGGGATGAATCAAATGGAGGGAGTTTGAGACTGCTAGAATAAGTAAATACAGTAATCCAATCAGTAATTTTTTGTCGTCTCACCCTTACCGAACGCCCCGACGCTTCATTCTCTTAAAAATCAATCTTTCCAGTCATAATGACTTCCCAGTCATGTTGGGGGACTAGAGTGTGGGTGAAAAAGCACTGGAAAGGGAAGAATTTGAACCCTAGATGGACAGGGGCCTCATTATACTGTGTTACATGTGTTCTTCCGCACTTGAGCAAAAGTATTGGAATCCAAAGCTTTGGATTCCACTGGACCAGCAAGTTAGCTAGCTAGTCTGATGACATTTAATGTGGACGCAAAGTGAGTTAAGACATCCCATTCCTAATCTGCGTGGATCCTCTGGCACATGACGAGAGGGGCTATGAAGAACGACCGCCCGTCGCTATATAAGGGCTTCCTACCTGTAACGGTAAGCTCTTACGGGTCAGAAGAAGTCCCTACTTAAGTCGAAACACACGCAAACCGTATCGGTGTTGTGCATGAGCACCACACCCAGCACCCACTCCTTACCCATGTCTTACTTAACTACTCAACACTTAAGCCTTCTTGTTGAAGCAACATGGAGCCGATGAAGACACAACTCATCTCCTAAATTAGCATATCCCACATATTCTTATAAAGTGTTATCTGTGATATTACCTCGCTGTCACGGAAAATGGCAAGCCAAGTATTCAAAGTCCTAACCTGAACTATCTCTTCGCTTATAGTGAAGTGCACTTATTATTTGTTATAAAACTGCTTATTCCATCCCCCTCAGAGAAAGTGTCCCCAATCGCAGTTAGTTCAAGACAGTGCTGAGCTAAGATCAATAATTTTAAATCCAATGGATGAACTCGAATCAATACTGATGACGAGACACTTATTGTTGAGGAACCTTGGAAAAGTAAAGGAGTCTTTGGCAGTATAATAGGAATTTTTTGGATCTTCGTCGGGTCATCTGTTTAGCAAATCAGTATATGGTTTTGTGGAGTTGGCCCAAAGCTGATATTGTTGCCTATTCACCTCAACTTATATATAAGTTCCCCTAGCCATTACCACATCACCTAGATACGCGAGGTGCGATATCATTAGGATAAAATTGTGTTAGCTAGAAAGTTTTGTGTGAATGGACATATTATGAGCCTTTTTTTTGTGCGCTCTCGAACGCACAGTTATTCGGACAATGTGAGCTACGTTAAGACTGATCGTACGGTGTTGAATGTTTGTGAAATACCCCGAGTGCAAAGAACTATAACTATACAAAACCCCTGCTCTTCAAAAAGAACGGTGATGCTATAAATCCCAAAGAAATCAGTGGTGGAATTAAATTTACCAGGCAGTAGCACGATGGATGTGGTACAGATGTCTGCTTACCATTTCACCACCAATCAATGCATCATCTTATTATGCTTGTGGACAGAACGCATAAAGCCAATAAACCCTAACAACCTTGACACATGTCAGATTGTCTCTGATCAAAACCCTTAAGAAAAAGTGCAGAGGAGCATAGGGATAAACAGACACCTCTGCAACAACTGAGAAAAGGGGAACAGAGAAAAAAGTCTGGAAATTAGTCAAAGGAGCTTCAACTCAACTTAGTCTAGCTCCTGCTCCTGCTCGTGCCGCCATGGGTCAAAAACTCAGGTTGTGTCGTCTCTGCTGGAGTCTGTTGCCCTTATCCATGTCTTGTCTCTCAGTTGAGCAATGAGATCTTTAGGAAACAATTCAACATCGACCATCAACTAAGAATCCAAAAAGACTAAAGATTAGTTCTTGTACATCAATGATAGTCAGAACCTAGAGGCATTCCTGTGAGTGACTGAAATCAGAGGAACAATCTGCTCAATCTGAAATGACACCCTCGCCCCCAGGAAAACCCT